>JBBPBX010069223.1:0-18919 GCA_038048925.1 Garcialebias charrua
TTGATGTCTGGGTACCGTGACCCTTTGAAAAGTGGTCTGTCCCGACATGTGCTCCCGAGAAGCGGCCCTCCTGCCCCTGCCCCGCTCGAGACATGCAATGAGTCACACATGCTCCAGATTATGGAAGCGGCGCCTCCGCGCGAGGACGTGACTGAGGATGTGGTTTGTTTGTCAAATGATTTGAATGTTACAGTGGTTGACCAAGCTGACACATCGTATGACGTTGTCCTTGATGATAACACAAACAACATTGTTCCACCTGATGAAGCGACGCGCAGCACTGCCTTTTGCAACTACTCGGTGCACACAGTTGGCAACAACAACGTCAACACTGACATAAATGCTGACAGCAAACAAATTGCTGAAAATCCGCATCCTGAAGGTCATGTGGCAGACTGCCATCATGATGCTGACAGCGACGATGATTACACAGACAGAGTCACGCGTACACAGAAACGTGTGGAAAAACCTGAACGGTTTCTGTGTAACTTTATAAAAAGGGGGATAGCTAAGAGAGCTTACCTGCCACTCACATTGGAAGGGGTCCTAGAGCAAGAAGCACTCCTGGTTAGCGGCTCAGACGTGTCTGTCATGTCAGCCAAACTGTTTGAGGAGCTAAGGACCGCCGCTAACGATGTTGGCAGGCAAATACCCTTTGTGAAAGACACTTATGGTGATCAACAGGGCCTCGCAAAGACGAGAACAACCCTAATAGCCATGGTTCACATGCAGATTGGCGAGATGTCACTATACCACCCGGTATATGTGTCTGATCTTGACTCACTCCGGGCTCCATTTGTGGTTGGCCAAGATTTTATAAATCGCTTTGAAGCGATTATAAATTATGGCAATCAGACAATGTGGGCCACAGTGAGCAGTCCACTGCCATTCGTGGTACCTCCCCAAGGTCAGGACACTGACTGTCTAACAGCAGGTACCGCTGAGGTAAAAAAGGATTCCCCAACCGAGACCACAAACCCGGTAAGTGATCCTTCATATACAGGTGAGACGGAGGAGACTCAACAATTGGACCAGACTCTGGCCCATCCCGAGGATCTCCTCTGCGAGCTGACACCTTCGGCGCTCACTGAACACTACCTACCACCGGTAGAAGAAGGTGTGGAGATCCAAGAGTCCCACACCGATGACGCTGTACTGTCCTGTGGGACAGGTAATTCGGCATACAGCCAAGCTTTCAGTGAAGTCTTGGTTCAAGGACATCTGAGCCCACAAGGTGACAGTCTACAACACTCTGGCAGTCACTTGGACTTCATTGTTACTGATTTTGAGGACCCCTCCTTAAACAAAAAGGGGGCGGACTCACACTTCCTACCACAGGTAGAGGACGGTGTAGAGGTCCAAGGATCACGCACCGAGAACGTTGTGCTGTCCTCTGGGACAGGTAATTCAGTTATCAGCCAAGCGTTCGATGAAACCTTGGTTCAAGAGCGTTTGAATCTAGAACTACTCAGAGATGACATAGTTCTTACAGACTCAAAGAGCACCTCTTCATTCATGAAGTGGAATGACATACATCACAACGACAGAGACACGCCTGCGACGGCGCCGACAGTTGTGACACACCTGCATTACGCAGAAAGAGGTAAACGTACAGAGGTACGTTGGCCGAGACCTATAAGGTTCCTGTACAAGGTTCCCCATAAACTGCGCGAACAGCTTAAACTAAACAATGGCATCCTAACTCGTGCCCATGGACGGACGTCCACACCCGTGTGCTTGGTCCCTCATGACCACAGGGGGGTGATGTTAGGCCATGCCCATGTCAAGGACAAAGATTTCAATAACCCCACAAACGACAAAGATCTCGCAAACTCACAGACTTCATGGGAAAAGAAGGTCGTCCAAGCACAGGATAGTAAATAAGCTTAAACAGTTTAAACTATTCTAGTTGCGAAAAGAAACCGTTCCAACTAGAACTTAGAAACGCTAAGCATAAAACCCACAACAAAAACTAACCTTAACAACCGTTTAAATCTGCAGGATTTAATTGACATCGGTTATAAAGCTAAGAACTGTTTTTCTTGTGTGTGACGTTGGAGTCTGACGACCAGAGTGAGTTTGACGTAGTGAAACGTTGTTTTTAGTTGCTTGATTGCTACTTTTGTGTTATTGAAGTTGTTATTGTTTTCTGAACACTCCCAGCCAAAAGAGGTTTTGATTGTTGATAAGTTGAAGACTTAAATGGATTTTAACTATGCCAACATGCTGTTCATTTTGTTAAAGATCTCAATCTTTGATGAGTCATAGTAGATTAATACTACTTAAGGTACTATAATCTACACTGATCTCCCAATCATTTAGGTAGAACCGATTCGATCGTTTCTATTCTAGATCTATTCATTTTGATGAGTCTCGCCATAGACTTCAAAATTTTTAGGGATTACCAAATCTTGCGTCGTTCGTCTAAAAGACAACAGACATTTAGACCAAACTAGTTTCATTTTTTATTTTAGTTTAACCTAAACTAAATAATGAATGGAGGAATAGTTTGAAAGAAGAGGCCTTCGTTACAGAAGCCCTCCCCATTTCTATAGGTATAGATCCCTATTTCTGATTTTTACAGCATTGATCCACCCCTTAATTGGTAATTTTAGCTGATCTAATCCATGATAGCTTACATACCAGGTGCATATAGGTAAGGCTTAATGTAGAATCCCAATCATAAGCCCACCTAAAACCACATAATTGCATGACACATTGAACCAGGGTGGCACCGACTGGAAGCCATCCAGCCTGCAACCTTCGATGTGGGGACCTGCTGATCCAACGTTGGTCTTCAACCTTCATCCAAGGCCCGCCTCCTCTGCTTCAATCGAGGGATCCCCTCTACATGCTGATTAAAAACCATTCTTGCTGATGAAATCAATAACCCCCATCGTTGTGGATTTACCGTCGTGGATTATAAGACTTTGTTTCCAAGGGATCACAGACTCAGTTTTCCATGGGTTAACAGACTATGTTTCCAAAGGATTAAAAGCTTGCCGCAAAGGGATTACCTACGAACAGTATGGAATTTCCAAAAACATTATGGGAGTATAATTTTGAACTTTTTGATTTTTCTTTTTCCACTTGCTGGATTACATAGAGGTCAGAGACATTCGGTGGTATCCTTTCGTGTTGGAACTCATCTCCAAGGACAGGCGATGACTTCCAAAAAGGGGGACTGTAGTGATATAGGCCTCTGTCTTGACCTTCAAGTACACCTCTCCACATCTCTCTGAAACTCTAAGTGTTACACCTTCTTGAAGCCCTCAATGAGACAAATTGACACTTATATTTTGTGACAATTATTATGAATTAATGGACACTAATTAATCAGATTGAACTTTCTCTTTAATGTGTGTTAATTCAGAATTGATCAAACAGTATTTTTGTCATTTCAATGATGATCTGTTACTTGCATGACTTTGACCCTTCGGCTGGTTTATTTCTGCAGAAGCAAGCAAGACTCTGTCGCTAAGGCAGAAGTCAGGGTAAGAGCTGTTCTCTTGCAGCTTCTTTTGTGTTGTCTATGAAGTTAGACATAACATTTTCTGTGCTAACAGGCAGGCCATCTGGCCGAGGTATGTAAACAGTTTTCCTGTTGTCCGTCAAGAGACTTTCTACCTATGAAATTAAACTTCCATCTTTTATTTTGTGAAACCAGCCTGTAGCCATTAAGAAGGTGGGTCAGACCCCACCTCCCCTATATAATGGGCACTTCCTATTTGGAAGTTAGTTTTTGGAAGACAACTACTGACAACTGGTTGCTCTTCCCTGGAAAAGCTGGAGACGTCCGGTCATATGTCAACTCGACCCACGTCTCAGCTGAGAGTCACGGCAAAGCACTTTTATGGGGAACCTTGTACAGGAACCTTATAGGTCTCGGCCAACGTACCTCTGTACGTTTACCTCTTTCTGCGTAATGCAGGTGTGTCACAACTGTCGGCGCCGTCGCAGGCGCGTCTCTGTCGTTGTGATGTATGTCTTCCCACTTCATGAATGAAGAGGTGCTCTTTGAGTCTGTAAGAACTATGTCATCTCTGAGTAGTTCTAGATTCAAATGCTCTTGAACCAAGGTTTCATAGAAAGCTTGGCTGATGACTGAATTACCTGTCCCAGAGGACAGCACAGCGTTCTCGGTGTGTGATCCTTGGATCTCTACACCGTCCTCTACCTGTGGTAGGAAGTGTGAGTCTGCCCCCCTTTTGTTTGAGGAGGGGTCCTCAAAATCAGTAACAATGAAGTCCAAGTGACTGTCAGCGTGTTGTAGACTGTCACCTTGTGGACTCAGATGTCCTCTAACCAAGACTTCACTGCAAGCTTGGCTGTTTGCCGAATTACCTGTCCCACAGGACAGTACAGCGTCAACGGTGTGGGACCCTTGGATCACCACACCCTCTTCTACCTGTGGTAGGAAGTGGTCAGGGAGTGCTGAAGGTGTCAGCTCGCAGAGGAGGTCCTCGTGATGGGCCAGAGTCTGGTACAAATGTTGAGTCTCCTCTGTCTCACCTGTATATGAAGGATCACTTACCGGGTTTGTGGTCTCGGTTGGGGAATCCTTTATTACCTCAGCGGTACCTGTTGTTAGACAGTCAGTGTCCTGACCTTGGTAAGGTACCACGAATGGCAGTGGACTGCTCACTGTGGCCCACATCGTCTGATTGCCATAATTTATAATCGCTTCAAAGCGATTTATAAAATCTTGGCCAACCACAAATGGAGCCCGGAGTGAGTCTAGATCAGACACATATACCGGGTGGTATAGTGACATCTCGCCAATCTGCATGTGAACCATGGCTATTAGGGTTGTTCTCGTCTTTGCGAGGCCCAGTTGATCACCATAAGTGTCTTTCACAAAGGGTATTTGCCTGCCAACATCGTTAGCGGCGGTCCTTAGCTCCTCAAACAGTTTGGCTGACATGACAGACACGTCTGAGCCGCTAACCAGGAGCGCTTCTTGCTCTAGGACCCCTTCCAATGTGAGTGGGAGGTAAGCTCTCTTAGCTTTACCCCTTCTTACAAAGTTACACAGAAACCGTTCAGGTTTTTCCACACGTTTCTGTGTACGTGTGACTCTGTCTGTGTAATCATCGTCGCTGTCAGCATCATGATGGCAGTCTGCCACATGACCTTCAGGATGCGGATTTTCAGCAATTTGTTTGCTGTCAGCATCTGGACTTTTAGTACGCTGATCATCAGCAATTTGTTTGCCGTCAGCATTCATGTCAGTGTTGACATTGTCGATGTCAACTGTGTGCACTGAGTTGTTGCAAAAGGCAGTGCTGTGCGTCGCCTCATCAGGTGGAACAAGGTTGTTTGTGTTATCATCAAGGACAACGTCATACGATGTGTCAGCTTGGTCAACCACTGTAACATTCAAATCATTTGACAAACAACTCACAACCTCAGTCACGATCTTGCGCGGAGGCGCCGTTTCCATAATCTGGAGCATGTGTGACTCATTGCATGTCTCAAACTGTGCAGTTCGAGGGGCAGGGGCAGGAGGGCCGCCTCTCGTGGGTACATGTCGGGACAGACCACTTTTCAAAGGGTCACGGTTCCCAGACATCAACTTCTCTCGAAGTTCACCCACTGTGAGACCTAGGTGAGAACTCTTTTGGTTCGATCTGAACCATCTCGGTTCATCTAGAGAGCGAACATCTGCCTTTTGCGGTTCATTGCTCCTCACAGGGTTTTCAACCTGAGGGGCAGGGGGTTCAGAACTCCCCGTGAACCGACCAGAGTCACTGTTCCAGCTGGAACTGATCTGTTGTTTGTTATCATGAAAAACCTGTGTCCTCTCGCACTTTGAAGGAGAGGGAACCTCTACTACTTCCTGCGAGTGGGACGTGACCTTTTGACCTGTACAAACCTCTGATGGTATCCTAGGTTGTATTTCGGCCTCAAAAACTGACGCAGCATATTGTCTTATCACTTCCATGGAATCTTTTTTGCAATCAACCTTGAAATGAACACATTTCATTTGAAAAGGCATAAGATTCATAATGAAAAGACGTTTAAACTCCACATTTTCCTCTAATCCAGGAACAGGTTTGCCCCCGGAGTAGACCGAGATTAGCCTGTCGTAGAATGACAGGGGACTTTCCCACTTATCCTGACGGACGTTCTTAGCAGCTAAGTAATTAGCATACGAAGAGGCAGATTCCCCCAAAATGCGGGGAGCACGGGCAGGAATCCCAAGGCCCCCATCCATCCATCTAGGATAAACAGAACAAGAGGCCTCCTCAGGTGGTTCACCTGTTTGAACGTCCATCTTTGTACTGATGTTCTGTGAAAAATCAAGTAAAGTGGGTCTCATTTCGCAGCTTGCAAATATGCAAAGTGTATGAGCTGCTCAGAAAACATCCAAGATGTTAAATGAAATAAAAATCAGTGATGTCTAGTAATTTGTCGACCTGTGACAAGGTCAAACAAAAACGGCTGTCGTTGTGAGATTTTTGTGAAAATCAAAACAAAAGAACGCCTCATGTGTGTTATTTTAAACTCGCAGTTTAAAACAAACAGGGACAGAGAGCCAGTTTTGCACAGAATTAAAGATAAACTGTTAAGTTTTATCTAAAAACATACATGTCTGTATTAAATCTGTGTAACTGTTCTGCCATCAACATTTGATTATATGTGAAAATCAAATTCAAGTGTGCTGTGAGTACAATATTCTCAAAATGTTTCCCGTTTAAAACAGGAACAGTTACCATGTACACATTACAGGAAGACTGCGTCTTCTAATGTAACCAGCAGGGGTCACAGCGCTGGAAGTGAGTTTATCACAGCGACTGTAATTTCTCTATCTGACCGCTATAGAGGCGCTGTTATCACCAGTGAGCGCAGCCGTAGCTTTCAGCCCACACAGACACCCAACACGGATGAAAAGCATCAATCAGACAGATCTAAAGCGTAACGTGATAAGCTCTAGAACCCAGGCTCACAAAAACGAAACCATGTGAGCAAAATCGGTTGAACTGTGAAACCCTTTAAAGGGATTGTGACATGATTTTTTTACTATTCATAAAATTGCTCAAAATATATATATTTTATCATTTAAATATGTTTGTTTTTGCAAACAAAATGATAAATCACTTTAATTTTGCTTTAAAAGTGATTTTGAACTTCAAGCCGTGTTTAATCATGGGAAATCCGATTACACTCGAACGCACCATATGTGATGTCACACTGGGCAGAGGGCTGTGGTGTCTTTAATAGCGGACAATTTAAAACTGGACGAATTTAGCAATCTATGTGAAGATTTGAGCTATTTGTCTTCATTTTGGGAAGCAGAAAATTGTTTGGGTGATGGAACAAGAAACAACAGGATCTAATTTAGGTCTGATGCTGTATCAGACTTCCTTCATGTCGAGCTGCTCATACCTGCGCACTGTGACAAGCCCAGAGCTCTGCCCAGTGTGACATCACAGATGGTGCGTTCGTGTGTAATGGGATTTCCCATGATTAAACACGGCTTGAAGTTCAAAATCACTTTTAAAGCAAAATTAAAGTGATTTATCATTTTGTTTGCAAAAACAAACATATTTAAATGATAAAATATATATATTTTGAGCAATTTTATGAATAGTAAAAAAATCATGTCACAATCCCTTTAAACTGCGTTTAAAAGAAATAAGGTCGGTCCTCATAAAACCGGCAAAATCGGTGTCACGTGACCTGGTCACATGGCGATCGGCAGTTTTTCAGAGCAACCGGCTCTGTCCACCCACTAAAATCTCAAAAACACCGCGATTAAACAGTCTTTTCAAAGACAGTAATGGACAAACAAGCACGGAAACTCGTCTGAGACAAGTAGCAAGTGAAATTTGACGAGGAGCGGGGCTTCACCCACTGCGCATGCGTCAACACATACAGCGTAATCGACCAAACACAGCGAAGACAGAACTGTAGTTCTAAAACCCAAGTGTTCATGGGAAATTGTGTCTTCCAAATCTAACGCCACCCACTAGTGACGTGCCGTTCGAGCGGTGCGTTCACGGACCTGCGGTCTTTTGAACAAAAGCGAGGAACGGTCTTTTCAACGTTCTAAAACAGTCATAAATACCGCAAAACACCGCGGTTAAGCCAGTCTTCGACGATATTACGTGCATAGAACTCAAACAACACAAATAACCTGTTAGAAATGTGTGCAAAAATGAATCTGACAACCAGAGTCTACAGAAACCAACGTTCTTGAACGCGACACACAATGGACCAATCACAGCGTTTTAAGCAGCCATCTTGTCGGTACCGTTTAGCATTAGCTCGGCTCAAAGTACTGGACTCTCTTCCACAAAATAAACGTATTTTTACACCGCAGAAAATACCGTCAATGAGCTAAAACACAACCAAGCTAACTCTCACGCCCCCAGGGGAGGCAGCACTCTAACCGTGTACAACAACGGACTTTACGTCAAACGGAACCGGACTACATCCGGTCCAAGCGAGTGGGTTTTCCCGAACCTCGGCAAACACGTTGTAACAGATTAGGTAAAATGGAGCAGCAAAGAGTGAAACAGACGTTTAACAGTAAATCGCAGATGTAAGAAAATGAAGCAGGATCGTGACACGGCGGTCACAACAATGAAAAAATGCAGGCAGCCTCGTGACACGTAATGAAACGTCTCACAAGCACAGACAAAACATTTATCACGCACCCGCTCCAAGCATACGCTCAAATGTGAATGAAAAATAATTCTAACGGGAAAATAATCCAGACAATGCCACAATTAGCAACTCCCGGACACTCACCAGCCAAAACTATTCTTATAAGCCCAAAACCAGGATGCAAACTAATGCCAACAAACACCGTTAACAAAAATAAGCTACAAAAACAACTTATCAATTTAATCTTTCAGAAGACCAGTACGCGGCCACCAATACGGTTCAGCTGGGCTTCCCACACGTTCAGGACACAATCAACGCCTCGTTACCTGTTGACGATACGTCTTGGAGATAAGAGTTGAGGTTTGTGGACACTAACGGACTGTGTTGTCCAGTTCACGCCCAGATGACCTCCGCGCGTGTGAGCTGATTCAGACGAGTGAGAAGAACCGCTTCTCCCGGCAGGAGCAGAGCCAGCTACTGGCTGAACTTTCAAAATAAACTTCAGAAAACAAACTCTTTCAGAAATGAGTGTTGAGGCACAGCAAGGCTTTGCCGCGACTCTCAGCTGAGACGTGGGTCGAGTTGACATATGACCGGACGTCTCCAGCTTTTCCAGGGAAGAGAAAACAGTTGCAAGTAGTTCTCCTCCAAAAACTAACTTCCAAATAGGAAGTGCCCATTATATGGGGGAGGTGGGGTCTCCCCACCTTCTTAATAACTATTGGCTGGTTTTAACAAAATAAGAGATGGATTTTCATCTCATAGGCAGAAAGTCTCTTGACGGAGACAGGAAAACTGTTTACCGAATCGGCCAGATGGCCTGTCCTGTTGCGTCTAGCTTGAAGACAAAACAAGAGAAGGCAGAGAACAGCTCTTACCCTGACTTCTGCCTTAGAGACAGAGCCTGCTTGCTTTTGCAGAAATAAAACCAGCAGAATGTCGCAGTCATGCAAGTAACAGATCATCATTAAAAATGACAAAAATATACTGTAGATCAAATCTGAATTAACACACATTAAAGAGAAAGTTCAATCTGATTAATTAGTGTCCATTAATTCATAATAATTGTTAAAATATATAAGTGTCCATCTGTCTCCCTGAGAGCCCCAAGAAGGTGCAACACCCAGAGTTTCAGAGAGATGTGGAGAGGTGTACTTGAAGGTCAAGACAGAGGCCTATATCACTACAAGAGTAATAATTAATTCATATTTTTCCATATGCAGAAAAGCATTGACATGCTCATTTGTTTAAATCTAAACATGTGACGGAGTTTGTTTACCCTCTCTGTCCTCTCCTGTTCTCATTATACTGTAGTTCTTTTATTTCAGTCCACGTTATATCATGAAGTGACAAGTAATCCTCTGTAAAAACAGCTTATTCATTTTTAGCAGGTCTTTCCATATTTTAACATTTAATGCCATATGTATTACATCCTGATTAAATGAGCTAATCCTCCCCAAAACAGTAGATTTGGCTGAAAATGTGCCTTCATTACCACTAATCCTCACACTCCCTCTGCCATGTCCCCCAAGCTAATTTCAGAGATAATTTATGACACTTAAAAAAACACTCTGGAATTACCGTAACTAACCCTTCCTTGTATCTTGTCGATTTCTGTGGATTTTTATGCTCCGTGGACCTTGAACCCCCAGCGAACGCACTCTTACAGAAGAAGGTAATGAAACGTGGTGTTTATGTGTCGTAGCTGCTGTAGTGGGTAGTTTAGTTGTCCTGCAGGCAGACCAGCTCCTGTACACCCGAGCGTCATGTTTGCATTTTACAGCAGGTTGTCTCACCTGGGAGGAACAAAAGGGCGGAGTCGAGCAGTTCGAGGAAGTGCAGAGAATAAGTGAGTTATTTAAGGAGAAATGCACAAAACTTACTTCTAATGAATGACAGTTTGTAGTGATTGCTCTTTGTGGAAAACTTTACCAATCCAACCCTGAGAAAGATGAACCGACCTGTCTGCACAACCATTTCTGTAATGAACTTCATGGAACCAACAAATATGCACCGTGTTTGAATGGATGTTCCTACGAACGTTGAAACAAGTATTGTACAAAATAATATGTACCGTAGTCTCTGTCGTGCTTTTATTTTGAAAACTTTTTGTTTTCGTCGGATGGAAACAAAAATATATGTTTCTAGCTGCAAGCCACAAAACCCCTAGAAGTTTTTTTTCCAGTTCCCTGCTTGAATACTTTCATAATAAATGTTTATGTTCTTGTTTTGTTCTGCAAGAAGAGCGCATGATGTGAGAACATCATGCATTTACTTTACAACAAAACCAAGAAAGGTAATAAACAATTTATTTTTATTTATAAAAAATATTTTTTTTCATTTTAAAATACAATACAAAACAATCCCATAAACGATAACATACAAAATATAAAAAATGAAAGGTAGCAGAAAGAAGAAAAAATCTTATTATATCTGCCCCTTTTTTCAAACAATTAATTAATCAAAATTAATCTTCAGTAACAGAACAAAATGAACAACTCATTGTAATTTTTCTAACTCTAATACAATACACATTAATATACTTCATATATTTTTAACAATTCAGTTTTGATCATTTTCTTAAATGTAAACATTGACTTGGCATTTTTAACTTCATTCTCCAAGCCATTCCATAATCCAATTCCCTGGATTGAGGTAGAACGTCCCTTCAAACTAGTTCTGAATTGTGGTTTTACAAATATCTCTGTTCCCTTAAGATTATAACAACTTTGTCTTTTAACAAAATGCATTTGGATATTTAAAGGTAATGCGTTATTCTGAGCCCTATACATAACTGATAAAATATTATAATCTACCAAATCATGGAACTTCAATAACTTCAGTTGATAAAATAATGTACTTGATGGATGACAGTAATGTTTTCTAGTGATAATTCTTACAGCTCTTTTCTGTAATACAAAAATAGGCTTTGTGATTGTTTTACACGCTTTCCCCCAAACATCAATACAATAGATTAAGTGTGGAACAATGATTGTGTTATACAACAAATACAGAGCTTTATCATTCAATAAGTCTCTGACTTTGTACAGTACTGCAATCGATTTAGCTATTTTTATTCTTACAGAATTTATGTGTTGTTTCCATGTCAGTTTGTCATCAATGATAACACCCAAAAACTTCACCTCACTCACTCTACAAATCTCAACACCCTCAATTTTGAATGCAACATCAACAGTTTTCTTTTTATTACTGAATATCATGTAATTAGTTTTATCTAGATTTAATCATAATTTGTTAAGTTTAAACTAAGTTTGTATTTTGACAAATTCTGTCTTCATCAACTCCAACATTTGTTCTACATCTTCACCCAAACACAAAAAAGTGGTATCATCAGCTAAAAGTACACTTTTAAGGAGTCCTGACACATTTACCAAGTCATTCACATATAAAATAAATAGCTTTGGTCCAAGTACAGAGCCTTGAGGAATTTCACATGTTGAAAAGGAAAAACAAATGTTTTACAGTTTCACTCCTAGATTTGTTTTGGTCATGAAAAACTTTAACCTTTACTTTAGAAACAAGTTTTTCTCTACATGAAGTTGCTTTGTTTCAAAACGCTACATGTTTGCAGTTGGAATTATTTGAACAAATAACGACAAATAAAACCAAAATTGTTTTTACCAAACTGAACTGAGTGCAGTACAATTTTATAGAACAAGACAAAAAATACTTAAAATACTCAAATCTTCTTTACCACAGAAAATGGACCAAATGTGACATTTAAAAAAAAAGCTTGTACTTTTTTAAGGACATTTTAGAGTTTGTTGTCTCTAGATAACAGCTGAAACTTTTTCATCTTGTCCTGCTTTACACCCGAGTTTAAACTCAAAGGCCTCATTTAAGTATTTTATAATTTAAGCTAATACTGACTGGTGGGCGGAGCCTAATCCAACACATCACAATGAGCATTTCAGGGAATATGTAATGTTAAAAATGAATCTTCCAGCTGTTTCATTACTATTTTAGAATAAATATGAGTGCAGCATAAAATATACAGATGTACTTATGCGTCTAAAGTGCAGAAACACAAATGATTCTTTCAACGTTAAATATTTATTTTCATCAGAGTTTATTTGTATCATTGCATTTGAGGAAAATGCTTGATCATTTACATTAGCAACCATTTCCATCCTGTTTTTTGGAAAAGTGTCCTTTTTATTTTGAGACGACTTAACAAATATTAAGAGCTTATGGGATGAAAAAAGAATTGATGACAGGGGAATGGAGAATGCGTTATATTTCCACTCTCGTTTGTGGAACTCCAGCAGAAATGGAAATGTCGGCGCAGAGGCTAATAAATGAAGGTTAAAATGCTTTAATATGCACAATCAATTCAACATCCCCTGCCTGAGCAATACAATGTAAAATTTATTACAAGTGATTGAAGAGCTTTGTTCCCGGATGAGATGTTCACCATTAGGCGCCATTATACGGCCGCTCTTACAATAAGATTAACAGCAAAAACCACTGGGATGAGAGGGAGTCATCACGCTGAGACGGGGGGGGGGTCCTCCTTTGGTCTTCAGATGCTCCAACGTGCTGGTGAGGTCACCGTCAGCTCAAACTCACGCCGGTCCAGGTCTTCAAACTGTCTGAGCACTCAGCTAATGGCAGCGGTGTCTCTTAAAGGGGCACACTTAAGCCAGGCGGCCCCTCCCTCCCCAGACATACCCACAATGCCTTATTTATGGTCCCCTGGCTCGCTGTAAAACCAGCCTGTGTCAGCAGCTGGCTGCAGGATCTCCAGAGATTAATTCACTTCGTGCCAGGATGTAGACTGCTCCCTTTTTCCTCCGTCTTTCTGTTTCGGACCACTGTCTTCACGGTGCGGAGTGGGCATGTGCTGCACGTGGCACACGCAAAACTGTGTTTAGAGCTCAGAAGTTTTTGAATTAGTCTGGCTTAATGTGGACGTAGTTGTTTATCTTAGCACCAAACTTTCCCACACACACCCCTTCATCTCCTCCGTCCCTTCTGGTCTCTTTGAAGTCTCTTTTGAAGCGTCTCACTGAAATTTCTACTCTTATCTTTAAATGTTTTTTTTTTTTTTCAATCCTTCAGTGACCCTTTAATCCAATCTTTGACTCGCTCCCGTCTCCCTTAACCTCTCCAGCTTCAGCCTTCCCCGCTGCTTGAATTAGAAATGATGAAATGTTCAGCCCAGAATCCAAACAGCTTGACAACCTCTTCCAACGTTCTGCTCCTCTCTGGTAAAAAAAATATTCAGAGCGCTTCACCTACTTGGACGTCTGGGTGGTTGAAATGCTTATTGGATGTTGCAGTCTTACAGATGTAGTAGACACGTATTGTCCACTACTGTAGTATGTAAGATGTGACGGGATTAACCTGCTCACAACCAAGACTAGTTCAAATCAAGAAAGTAATTATGTATTTATTCACAGATTCTCTTCTTTTTGGGTTAAACAATATCTTGTGTGACCAAATGAGTGATGTAAGAGTAACATGAGACGTTAATTATATTTGACCCATCAAGGAAATGCGGTCATTTATTTAACAGATCATTAAATTAACATCATTATGTACACTTGATTGATTGATTTCAACTTCCTATAAATTAACATCAAACAGATGAAATCATGCGTCCATAACTTCTACTACTCGACGTGTATTTAAGGGACAACAGAATAAAGTTATGAGATCTTCAATAACTTATATCTGCAGGCACTTTTAACTTAATATTACTTGCAAGATAGGAGAAGGAGGAAAAGAGAGAGAGGGCGTTATCTTGAGTGAATGTATTCAACCAGGAAATGGCACGCTCTCCGGGTGACATCAGCTAAACTCCAGGTACGCTAGTAACCTCAAACAGCTCGTTACCTTGTGAAGCCGTCAGTCTCTGTGGTAAAGAGAGGGCTTCCAGCAGAAGCGTGTTACCTTCCAGCGTCTCCTGTTGTCCGCGTCAATCGGACCGAAGGAGCAGCAGTCCGGTTGATTTTCAAAATAAAATATTCCTCAGAAGGAATTTTTATTCAAAGGTTTGGAGCTTTAAGCTCGGTCGGATTTTACAGCGGCATGCTGTAAATCCTTAGCTGAGGAACAAGGCCTTTGACGCATGGCCACGTTCACAGCTCAGAAGAAAGTCTCATCTCAACTTTCCAACCCAACTGAAGAGTTAGAGGAAGTCAGAGCTTTTAAAGAGAGCTTGACTTCCTGTGACTTGCTCCTTCCCGATTGGTTAGCAACCAGGAAGTAGGAGGAGATTAGTCGAGGTCAGAAGGAGGTTATGAAGGAGTAGGAGAAAAGTGAAATATAAGACAGACGCCAGCTTTTATGATTAAAACTGATTAAACTGTCTCAACACTTTTAAACAAATACTGACGGATCATTTTGACCTGCCACTTGGAATAGACAGAGTCACTTTGATTATCAACATAATGAGATTAATAGTGAATAATACAGTAACAGAAGGTTATTCTTTGATTATTTGAATTAGAACAAAAATAAAAGAGTCTCTTGGCGAGTTAATTTGTGTCCTGGAATTACGGTAATGGAATAAACAGTGTCCATGTCCTCTCTTGAAGGTTTTCCAAGAAAGAGGTGTCTCACTGACAGTTTCAGAGAAACGAGGTGTACCACTACACAGATGTTCTACAGATGTTGCGCTGGTAGTTGCTGAGTGTCATCCTCAACACATCCCACAAGATGTGGCCAAGATGGTGTAGTGGCAGGGGAATCGGACTTGGGATCCGAAGGACCCAGGTTCGAACCCCGGCCACGGCAAACCTTGGGGTGTCTATGAGTGCACATCTATTTCCCCAGCTCCCCGGGCGCTGACTACGGCTGCTCACTGCACCACCTGGTGGTGGTTGGGTTAAATGCAGAGACCAATTTCGTCTGTCAAGTATGGGAACATACACAGATGACAAAAATGTGACATTTATTTATTTATTTATGTGGATTTAATGAATCTGTTGTGAAAGGTAGTGGATCAATATTTCTTCCGAAGCCTTAAAATTTGCATTTTCAGGAAACTTGAATATTGTAAATTCTACATTTAAAGCAGGATGCAGACATAACGAACAGATATTATTTTAAACCTTCATTCCTTCACCTTTTACGCCGCCTGCCTTTGTCTCGCCTTCCTCCACACCTGCTCTGCATCACACCCCCATCTCATTCCTGCTCCTTTGTCTCAGCCTCACTCGTCTTCCTCGTCCGTGTCTTGAGAATCCCACCTCGGGATCTTGACAGCCTCCTCCAGACAGGAAGCAGCCCTCCCCAGAGGGAGCTGAACCGTGGAGAGCGGTGTGACGGGTGTCTGGTAGAAACCGTGACACCCCTTTGAGTTATCCACGGGGTGCTCTTTGATGCGATGCACTCACGTGCGCTTCATGTGTGACTCTTTGTTGCATCAGGTAGAGAAGAGGATCCATGTGGGCCTTAAAAATATATATATTTTTTCTTATTTTCTGCGATTTGGATCAAATAAATTGCTTTGTTTTATATTTATTTTACATTTTGACACTTCATGCTAAGCGGCAGCCTCAACCAGTGTATTATGTTTCAGTTAAAACAAAAAACTGATTTATTTTTGTGTTTTATTAATCAGTAACATTCAATCAGAGTCACTTCAAACCCATCAGATAATTATTTACACGGATTATATTGTCTATTTTTCTAGATAACTTTAATTTAATAAATGAAACCTGTGTAAAAAAAAATTGAAGTGACACAGAATATGTCGTTTCTTGTAAATTACATGCTAAATTTTCTTGCCGCCTCCTAATTTGTTTAATTTTTTCGTCCTGTTTAAGCAGCACCATAGATGTGAGTATTTGGCGTGAGCTTCAGAATGAGACAAAAGCAGAGATGGACCCCATCCCTCTGCAGCCCTGTTGCATTAAAACATGCAGAGCCTCAGTGCGTTCACCCTGTCAGGCCTCCGTCCACAGGGACGGCTGCAGCTTCTGCTGCCTGCTTTGACAGGAAGCTGTTCCTGCAGAGACAGTCGCCTGGGTGGGACCAGACAGTCGGAAAATCTTTGTTTTATTTTTCTCCTTGACACTGACACTTAGGTGTAGATAAGGAAGAAAAAAAAACTTTATTCCTATTCTTAGAAAGTAGCAGCAGAAGGTGATCAGAAGGAAATGTGTCATTTTATGTCCAGTTGAGGGAAATTTTAACAAAAAAAATATATATATTTTTTTTTAAATGCAGCTAAAGAATTCTTTGTTTGTTGAGTTCACCAGAGAAATGCTACATAAGCCCCACCCCAGGCTGTGAATACACCCTTTTATTTTACCAATGTAAAAGCAGAAGGTCAGTGTTGTTTCTGTTTGAAGCACTTTTATTAATCACAGAATAACAGAAAAATCAAAAAGTGGGAAATAATTAAATACAATGAAGGAAGACTGAAAAACAAATCCAGTATCAGCTTTTGGAGCCCCTTTGAAAATACAGCTATCCCTCGCTACTTTGTGGCTCGTTTATCACGGACTCGCTCTAACGTGGTTTTTCAAAATAAGAGTGGACACTACGCATAATGGCTGATTGATGGATGAGCCGCACGATCTGCATGGATTTTTTATTTATTTTAAATAAATTATTTTAAAGTATTTAACACCTCCTGCACCCCTGTGCAGCCCTTACTGCAGGATAAACTTCCTGCTGCAGCTGATCAGCTGATCTCCGTGCAGAACGTGCAAAGTAGGCGTGGCCTAGAGCGCTTGAAGTGGCTGAGTGCAGCTGAGGCAGGGAGCTGAAATCATGACATTCTTGCTCTTTTAGAGAATTTAGAGTTTAGAAACATTGTTAAGAATATTGCAAGAGTGTGGGAAGGGTTTAAAACACCTTTATAATATATGTATCTACAGTATATATTTATATTTAAATTTAAATACAAAAATAAACTACTACTACTTGAACTACTATTCCTACTTGGTGGTTTGTCACTTATCGCGGGGCTTCAGGGTGTTGATCCCCCGCGATAAATGAGGGACTACTGTACTTCCTTAGCTTTTAGCAATATTGAACTAAAATGAGGTATGGTAGTAGCTGAAAGTCATCTCTAACACACACTCAGAGGGACAAATGATCACGAGATCAGATCTGAAAATGTTGCCTTTACCCATTACAGTCAGCTCTCCTTGGTTGTTAGCTAAATATCTCATGAACCACTGTATGGATTTCAATTAAACTCCTAGGAAGTAATCATTAGAGTCAACCTAATTCAAGATGGCTACCACAGCTAACTGACCTTAACAAACACAAAAATAACTGTAGCTCAATCACTTCTACAGATGTTGGCCTAAAAAATGGTGTGGTAGTAGATAAGTCATCTTTGTCACGTACGCCGAGCTCGGGTTGGACGAATGCAAGACAAGCGACAAAATGCGTTCCTTTGAGAAATGCTAGCTTCTAGTTTTATGGGGCAGGGATGGACAACGATCCAAATTTTACCTGCAGCAATGTTGAACCGGGTTCAGCGTTTCCTCGGTTCACCACAGTCTTCTTCCGACAACGTTCTGTTCGGATCCGTCACAAGTGGACATGAATGTGTTTTTAGTGTTAACCATTCGAATGTGACAAATACACATAGCAGTGAAATAAGAAGATGCTTAATGTACCCATTCATGTAGAGATTAAAAAGCCATTGCAGCTTAAACCTCACAGAACAGCTCAATTTTAAAGATAATGTAGATTCTAAGTAATCCTGGCAAAATGGCAAATCCAAAATCAACCAGTCAACCAATCAGTCATCCATCAAGATATGGTCAATGGACTACACTTATATAGCACCTTTCTATCTTATCCAGATACTCAAAATCCTTTACAACACAATCTTTACCCTCATTTACCCATTCATACAGCACTCTACTACCGTATTTTCCACTGTACACGTCGCACCACCCTATAAGTCACATCAGTCCAAATATGTCTAATAAAGTGTAAAAATCCACAAATACGTCGCTTCGCCTTATAAGTCGCATCTGTTATGCATCACCGCTGACGCGTCGCTTTGCACTGCTGACAAACCCAGAAGTGTGGGCCGGTGTTGTGCCAAAAATGGATTGGCTGTCAAATGGCAGCCACCGAAGCGTGCAGGGAGGACTTTAACCCGTTTAAACCTAAGCCTCAAATTTCCGCCTGGCATTTTTTACTTGTTTTTCACTAGAAAATATGAAGAAAATGTACTTTCAATATCTTGCATTATTTTACATTATACTTGTTACAAAACAACTATTAAAACTGTTTAACATCAAGAAAAAACAAAAAGCGGAATTAGATTTGAGAGATTTTATGCAAATAAAACACTGCATTTGAA
>JBBPBX010069224.1:6516-18918 GCA_038048925.1 Garcialebias charrua
TATATTTAAAATGTCACCCCTACTGGCCATAAAAATCTTATCCAACAAACTTAAAGTGGCACATGGGCCACCAGTTGATAACCACAGTTGTAACAAGTTGTTGCGGCTCTGGACACATTTAATTAATTAGCCAAGACGTAAAAATGGCTCTTTTGATCATAAAGGTTGCAGACCCTTGCACTAGACCATACTGTAATACTATTCCAGGACTTACGGCTCAGTAAAGCATTACCTCATCAGTCCAGCCCATCTGTTCTCTGATCAGATAGTCAGTTTGTGATCAACATGACATTGACCAATAAACTGTGAGGAAAGAAAGTTCTGGGCAAAATTTGTACTTGAAGTTGAAACTCACTGGCAGAGTATTATACAGCTTCTTTTTTTGTTGTATCTGTAAACAGACCTTCACAAAAAAGATTTGTAACGTGTAATGTTTTCTTACAAATGCAAATCTTTTTTAAACACACATTCCTATCTCCACGTGCACAAATCACAACTTTATTTTACAAGGTTACAAAATTTAATTCACAACAATGCAGTCTGATTTACAAGCACAAAATACTGATGACTGGAATCTGTGCCCATAGTTTTATCAAACAGTAGAGTGCCACACATGTCACAAGTTTTAAGAGAGGGTGCAGTTGGTGTGTTGACTGCAGGAATGACCATTTTCAGAGAATTTGGCAGTACATCTAACTGGTCTCACAACCGTAGACCGCACGTAAACACACCAGGCCTTGTGTTCATTGTCCATAACATACAGGTACACCTGCTCATACCATAACCCCTCCGCCACCATGGGCCACTCGATTTATAATGATGACATCAGCAAACCGCTTACAAGATGCCAAGCATGCCGTCTGCCATCTGCCCTGTGCAGTGAAAACTGGGATTCATCTGTGAAGGGAACACCTCTCCAACGTGCCATGCATACCATGGTAAAACAGTTTAAACCCTGCACCAATGCTGCGAGCCTTGCTGCTCTTCCACTTGGTCTTTTGTTAACCCTGGCCTCAAATGATCCAGTATGGTGACGCTTAGATGAACCAACGTTAATTTTGGCAAAAGTATTTTATGTCGGATGCCCTTCCTGACACAACCCTCACCATGTACCTGGGCTTGGGACCAGCACAAGACATACACTGGCTTGTGCTTCCAGGTGACTGGTTTTCTGCTCCTGACTAAACCAAAGCTTGAAAATATTTATTTTGGTTTTTGACAATAATGTTAATCAGCAATATTGACCGGGACATGTTATTCTCTCTACTATCCTTGAGCTGGTTATCTATCCTGATTGCAAGATTTATCAGAAGCTCTAATGACTTTGGCTCATCTCTGGCCAAAAGATACTGCTTTATCTGTTCACATACAGGTGCTGGTTATAAAATTACAATATCATAAAAAGTTTTTTTTTTGTATCAGTAAATCCATTCAAAAAAGAAACTTGTATATTCATTACACACAGATTGATACTGTATACAGTATTTCAAATGTTTATTTCTTTTAATGTTGATGATTATAACTGACAACTAATGAAAGCCCCAAATTCAATATCTCAGATAATTTGATTATTGTGAAAAGGTTCAATATTGAAGACACCTGGTGCCACACTCTAATCAGCTAATTAACTCAAAACGTTGCAAAGGCCTTTAAATGTTCTCTCAGTCTAGTTCTGTAGACTACACAATCATGGCAGTTGTCCAAAAGATGACACCTTGCACAAGACACAAAAGGTAATTGATAAAGAGGCTGGCTGTTCACAGAGCTCTGTGTCCAAGCACATTAATGGTAAATGGAGCTTATTTATATAGCACTTTCCAGCCCCCTGTGAGGAGCCCCAAAGCGCTTTACAATACCAGCCATCCACCCATTCATTCAGACATTCATACACCGGTAGTGGTAGCCTGCCTTGCAAGGCGCCATCCAGACCTACCGGGAGCAACTCGGGGTTAAGTGTCTTGCCCAGGGACACAACGACACATGGTGGGCGGATGCGGGATTCGAACCTCCAACCTTCCGATCAGGGGTTGACTGCCATTACCACTACACCACGGCCGCCCACTAATTATTGGAGAGGCGAAGGGAAGGAAACAATGTGATAGAAAACTTTGTACAAGCAATAGGGATAACTACACCCTGTAGAGGTTTGTGAAACAAAACCCATTCCAAAATGTGGGGAAGATTCACAAAAAGTGCACTGCTGCTGAAATCAGTGCTTCATAAACCACCATGCACAGAAGTAAGCAAGACATAGGTTTCAGCTGTCGCATTCCTTGTGTCAAGCCACTCTTGACCAAGAGACAGCGTCAGAAGCAATTCGCCTGAGCTAAAGACAAAAAGGACTGGACAGCTGCTGAATGTTCCAAAGTTATGTTCTCTGATTAAAGTAAATTTTGCATTTCCTTTGGAAATTAAGGTCTCAGAGTCTGGAGGAAGAGGAGAGGCTCTGAATCCACGTTGCTTGAGGTCCAGTGTCAAGTTTCCACAGTCAGTGATGGTTTGGGGTGCCATGTCATCTGCTGGTGTTTGTCCACTGTGTTTTCTGAGGTCCAAGGTCAAAGCATCGGTCTAGGAAGTTTTAGAGCACTTCATGCTTCCTGCTGCTGACCAACTTTATGGAGATGCAGATTTCATTTTCCAACATGACTTGGCACCTGCACACAGTGCCAAAGTTACCAGTCCCTGGTTTAAGGACCATGTTGAGGCCAAGATGGTGTAGTGGCAGGGGAATCAGACTTGGGATCCGAAGGACACAGGTTCGAACCCCGGCCACAGTACACCTTGGGGTGTCTATGAGTGCACATCTATTTTCCCCAGCTCCCCAGGCGCTGACTACAGCTGCTCACTGCACCACCTGGTGGTGGTTGGGTTAAATGCAGAGACCAATTTCGTCTGTCAAGTATGGGAACATACACAGATGACAAAAATGTGACATTTATTTTTATTACGGTATTTATTTATCACTGTTTTTAACTGGCCAGCAAACTCACCTGACCTTAACCCCATAGAAAATATATGATGTATTGTGAAGAGGAAGATGTGATACACCAGACCCAACTATTCAGAAGAGATGAAGGTCACTATCAGAGCAACCTGGGCTCTCATAACACCTGAGCAGTGCCACAGACTGATCGACTCCATGCCACACTGCATTGCTGCAGTAATCCAGACAAAAGGAGCATCAACTAAGTATTGAGTGCTGTATATGCTCATACTTTTCATGTTCATACTTTTCAGTTGGCCAACATTTCTAAAAAATGTTTTTTTATTAGTCTTAAGTAATCTAAATTTCTTAGATACTGAATTTGGGGGTTTCATTAGTTGTCAGTTATAAACATCAACATTTAAATAAATAAACATTTGAAATATATCAGTACTGTATGTGTGTAATGAATGAATATAGTATACAAGTTTCACTTTTTGAATGGAATCACTGAAATAAATCAACTTTTTCGTGATATTCTAATTCATGACCAGCTCCTGTATGGTGCTTTGCCACTGTCTCAACTCTCACCGGTTCCACACTACACTGCATCAGTTAAGGGACTGCCCACTGTCAGTACTCACCCACTCAGCCCAGTTTATGGGTCCACCTTGTTAGAATTTCTAAGTGGGCTGTTCTGAGGTGACAATTTTGACATAAGGCAGTTGATTGACCTGCACAGCAAAACTGCAAACTACATCTGAACTGCTTCTTCATCATCATGCTGACTAATGGCACCACAAGAAATTAGCACATTTACTGAGAGATATCAGAGATGATGGCAGCATGTCTACACATATAAGCAGTGCTGGGATAAGCTAAATAAACTGAAGTCAGATTATAGTGCGATTAAGAACCACAACGGGGTGGAGTGTCTCAAGCAAACAGGCTCCAGCCTCCAGCTTCTGGGTTCTGCTGTTGGACTCTATCCACTAGTCACGACAATCTGCTAACAGGATCCAGCCATCAGCCTCTAGGTTCTGCTACAAGGCTTGAACGGTAAGCATCCAGACCCAGCCATTAGGACTAGCTAGCAGGCTTTACTGTTAGCCACGAGGTCAAACAAAAAGCTACCAGAATTGCTGTCAGGCTCCAAGCAGGAATTATTATAACATAAAAATGGCACCAAAGAGAAATGTTGTCAATGAAGATGAACTGGAAGACATTAAAAAAGTCACTTAACTTCTTGTCTGAAGAGGTCACAAACATCTCAAAACAACAAAAACTGATTTTGGACTTAATGGGAGAGATAAAAGACCTTAAAAGGCAAAATGAGGAAAAGGACAAAAGGATTACTGCTTTGGAAAGTAGAGTTTGTGAACTGGAACAATATACCAGACTCAATGATGTGATAATTAGTAGGGATGCACCGATCCACATTTCTTACTTCCAATCCGACACGATACTTAAATCTGAGTACCAACCGATGCCGATACTTTTCCGATCCGATACCGTTCCGGTATAGGAGGCTGTAATAATGAATTTCTTGAATGGAGAGCACGTGTATTACACTATACTCTGTGAATTATGTCTTAATATTGTGTGATTTGAACCCAAAGAAGACACTCTGAGCCTCACAACAAGTACATGTATTACTCAAACTCTAATAGCATACAAGAGGGAGGTCTATATCACAGACGTCCTTCTGACCAGAGCCATATAAAGTGAGAGTTGCGACACTTCCATAGAGTTCCGTTGTAAGAATGGAATGCGGAAGTCACGTGGGTCATGGTGGGGGCGAATTGTTCCATGGCTCTGGTTACAGTCTGACGCTGCCTGCAGTAGCGCTCCGTCGCCGCCAGAGGGCGCAGCTTCACAAAGTTTCCATAGCCGTAGTTTGGAACGATCGACCGCCTGTCGGCGAGATCAAAGCGTGTCGGAACTCTCTATATATATGGCTCTGCTTCTGACTCGTGGTGCAGCCCGGAACACTAAAATACTGCTAAGCATTATGGGAAATCAACACAGACCACTCCCAGATACAGATTTAAACTATGCATTGAATTTACATTTATAAATTTAATGCATAGTTTAAAGGTCCACTGACATCATCTTACAAATTTGCATGAAATGATAGAAGATATATATATTTTATCATTCAACTATGTTCGTTTTTGCAAACAAAATGGTAAAATAATGAAAATTCCTTCCAAACTGAGTCTAAAATTAAAAAACGCGGTATATTAGTGTTCAATTATAGTTTAAATCTGTATCCGTTGATCAAAGCCAACAAGAATTACAACTCATAGCGCCACAATCAAAAACAAAACTAAAAAATGGGGAGTGGTCTGTGTTGATTTCCCATAATGCTTAGCAGTATTTTAGAGTTCCAAGCTGCACCATGAGTCAGAAGGACATCTGTGATATAGACCTGCCTCTAGTATGCTATTAGAATTTGGCTATTATCTGTTGTGAGGCTCAGAGTATATTCTTTGGGTTTACCTCACACAATGTTAAGACAGAAGTCACAGAGTATTGCGTAATATACGTGCTCTCTGACATTCATCAAGTATCGGAAATATCGGCAGATTGGATCAGAAAATCCGATACGTAAATTATGCTGGTATCGGATGCCGACACTGGATCGGATCGGCCCCATACCTAATAATTAGTGGATTGGAAACTACTCATCGATCTTTTGCAATTGTAACTGCTGCAGAAAACCGGGAACCTCTGGAACATGAAACACTGTATTTGATAATAAGGGTGTTCATTTAGAGAGAAAGGAGATTGAGGCTTGTCACTTTCTTTAAAAAAAAAAAGAAAAATCTGCAATTATTGTTCGATTAATTAACAGAAAACAAAAGAAACAACTACTCAAACAGGGCTAAAAGTTAAAAGGAACAAATGTTTATGTAAATGAGCATCTAACAAAGAAAAATGCAGATATTGCGAGACGGGCAAGATTATTAGGAAAGCAGAAAAAGATACAGTCAACATGGACATCTGATTGCAAGGTATATATAAACTCAATGGAACTCCAGAACAAGCCAAAGTCTTGGTCGTCCGAGAGATCAATGAACTGGAAAAGTACAAGTAATGTTTTTCAGTTGCTTTATTTTTATTTTATTTTATTATTATTTTAATCGGTACATGACAATTAAATTATATGGACGAATAGACATACCAACATATGATGACCTATGAAGATTCAGAGAATAAAATATACAATGTAGATGATATGATTGATTCAAACTTTTTTCCAGTAATCAACAACAATGAATATTATAATGAAAAGCAATTTAATGACATTAAAACAGTAAATGAAGATTTCTCAATCATTCACATTAATTGCAGAAGTATGAGTGCCAGTTTTTCAAAAATAATATATATTATTTAAACCAATTAAACAATAGATTTAATATAATAGCAATCTCATAGACATGGCTCAGTGATGAGCACACAGATAACTTTTACATTGAAGGGTATACACTGTATTATACAATTAGAAGTAATAAAAGAGGTGGAGGAGTTGGTTTATTTATTAATAATGAAATAAAATGCAAAATAAATAATAAAATGTCAACAGTTATTGATAATGTTATGGAAACAATTACAGTAGAAATATTAAATGACAGTTCAAAAAATATAATAGTTAGTTGCGTGTATCGATCACCAAGTTCAAGTACTATATAGAATTACTGTATTTTCTGATAAAATCATGGATCTCGTTGAAATGAGCTGCAATAAAACAATTTTTTTGTGTGGGGACTTTAACATTGATTTGGGTAATCAGTCTGAATCAAATAACATCGGTGTGTTTAAGGACACAATGTACAGCTTGAATCTTTATCCACTAATATCTGGAATGACTAGAATCACAACCCATAGCGCAACAGTTATTGACAATATTTTCACCAACATAAGAAATGTAGAATTGTTGAGTGGAATATTTATGGCTGATATAAGTGATCATTTGCCAATTTTTGTAATTTGTAAAACTTATCTGTGCAGTGATACAGCAGTTACGGTTGATGGGAAAAGGATAGACACATCAAAAAGAGCTTTGGACAAACTAAAAAATGATTTAAAAAAAAATTGGAAAAATGTGTATGTTAAAGATGTGAACAGAGCATAGGATGTGTTTATGAATATTTTGGGGTCTCTGTATGAAAAAAATTATGTGCAAAACAACTATTTAAAAAGAAATGTTGTTGAAAAACCATGGATGACCAATGGGTTAAGAAATGCCTGTAAAAAAAGAATGATTTGTATTCATCTTTCTTGAAGGTGAGAACAAAAGAAGCAGAAGACAAATACAAGAAATATAAAAACAAATTGGTGGGGATTATAAGAAAACACAAGAAGAAATACTATAGTGATTTATTAAGCGAAAATAATGGTAATATAAAAGGAACATGGGGAGTAATGAATAATGTCTTAAAAAAACATAAGATAGGTATGGTAAGACAGGTATTTCAAAATATTTTGTAAAAGATGATAAGGAGCTTTATGATAAAAGTGAAATAGCAAAATAATTTAATTATTATTACATTAATGTTGGTCCAAATCTTGTTGCTCAAATACCTAAAACTGATCATGATTAGACTCAAACAACAAAGGGTTGTGCAAACAGCATCTTTCTTGGTGAAACTGACGAGGAAGAAATAATGAGCATTGTTAAAAATTTTGCAAATAAAAGGTCAAAAGATTGTGTGGATATGGACATGATGTTTGTTAAGGAGGTGTTGGGTTATGTTGAGCCATTTGCATATACACAGTATTGTATTTGTAATTTATCATTTTCAACGGGAGTATTCCCAGACAATATGAAAATAGCAAAGGTCATGCCTATTTACAAAAATGGTGAGAAATGTAATTACAGACCAATATCCTTGCTGGAGCAGAGCAGTTAATGTTTGAGCCATTGCCATCAAAACATTATTGGACCAAGCGCTCAGTGTTAAGCTGTTGTTGTGTATCCAAATTTTCTAAAGAGGATTCATCATGACAGCCAATAGGGTGCCGGTGGAAAAGTTGCTACTGTTAGTCGAAGACCACGAGGAGGGAAACGTGTCAGGAGACAGAGGGAGAAGAGGAAAGTCAAAAGTGTAGGACTGAGGCTTGCCGCTCTAAATGTGGGGACAATGACAGGCACAGGTAGAGAGCTGGCTGACATGATGCAGAGAAGAAAGGTAGATGTTTTATGTGGCCAAGAGACCAAGTGGAAGGGCAGCAAGGTTTTGCAGCATTGGAGTGACTTATAAGAATGGAGGCAAAAGTATGAAGGTAGACTACATCCTGTGTAGAAGAAGAAACCTGAGGGAGATTGGGTACTATAAAGATGAGGCAGGGCAGGGGCAGGAATTCCCATGGACTCTGATGTTTGCAGATGACATTGTGATCTGTGGTGGAAACAGGGAAGAGGTGGAAGAGAACATAGAGAGGAAGAGGTATGCACTTGAAAGAAGAGGAATGAAAGTCAGGGGTAGTAAAACATGTGTATGAATGATAGGGAAGCCGGTAGACAGTGTTGCCAGATTGGGTGGTTTACTGCCAATTGGGCGGTTTTCATTCTGATTTTGCTGGGAATTCGGGGAAGATTTTTGTTGGATTTTTGCATTTTGCCACATATTGTTAAATGCCCTTGGCTTGTACTGATGTGCGTTCAATGTGCATTCATGTTCAAACAGTAAATATACTGTAACAAAATATTGATTGGGCGGATTTTTGTGTGATGTGGCCCTTTTTAACAGATTTTTGGGCTGGATCATCTCTGCTCTATCTGGCAACACTGCCAGTGGAACAGTGAGGCTACAAGGAGTAGAGGTCAAAAAGGTTCAGGGCTTCAAGTACTTGCGGTCCACTATCCAGGAAAATGGTGAGTGTGGTAAAGAGATGAAGAAGAGAGTCCAGGCAGGATGGAGTGGATGGAGAAAAGTTTCAGGAGTGATTTGCAATAAAGTGGTGACAGCAAAGGTCAAAGGAAAAGTTTACAAGACAGTGGTGAGACCAGCTATGTTGTATGGTCTGGAGAAAGAGACATGGACAAAAAGACAGGAGACAGAACTGGAAGTAGCAGAAATGAAGATGTTGAGGTTCTCCTTAGAAGTGACAAGAATGGATAAGATTAGGAATGAGATCATCAGAGGTACAGCACGTGTTGAACAACTGGGAGATAAAGTTAGAGAGGCCAGACTGAGATGGTTTGGACATGGGACAGATGATATTTTGGTTGAAAGATGTTGGAAATGCAGCTGCCATGAAAAAGACAAAGAGGAAGACCAAATAAAAGATATATGGATGCAGTTAGAGAGTCCATGTAGTTGGAGTGAGGACAAAGTGAGATGGAGAATGACTCACTGTGGCGACCTTTGAAGAGGGAACAACTGAAAGAAGAAGAAGAGAAATCCATAGACAGAATATAACATTTGATCATCTGAGATTTCTGCTAAAGGTAATATCTGTAGCAATATTTAATGTCTATCAAAGTCAAAGTCAAAGTCAAAGTCAAAGTCAACTTTATTGTCAGATCTGCAATATGTACTGTACAGGACATACACAGGACCGAAATTGCGTTTCTCTCAGTCCCTCGGTGCAACAGTAAACATCTAAACATTGAAACACTGAAACATATAATAATAGACATAAGCATAAAATAGTAAAACTAACACTGTCCTGAGTTTTTGCATAGTGGTATAAGAGTATGAAAATTTACACCGACTCTAAAACTAAAACTAAAACATTAAACATTTAATGAACATAATATTGTCCTGAGTTTTTGCATACTAGTATAAAAAAAGAGTATAAAAAGTATAACTAAAATAAACTAAAGGTTTCTAGCATTGACATTTGCAAAGTGGCAAAGCAGCGTATGAGTTAATGTACACAGTACATGCACGAGGTAGTAGTTGATGTTGTTATAGAGGCAAAAAGTGGCATATGCAGTAAGGCACATTGGGCATCCTAAACAAGACCGGTCAGAGCACACTGTATATGTATCAGCAGCGGTGCAGATATTAGAGTAGTGTAAATGTAAACAGTAGCAATTAAATATAAGCAGTAGTAATAAAAGTAAACAGTATTAATAAATGTAAACAGAGAATGTAAACAGTACCATGACTATAGGCAGCGATGCAATACAAACATCAGTGCAAGTATGAGAAGTAGTGCAAACTGTATGAGCACATGACCGAGAGTTTAGTGAATAACCCGTTTGATGACACAGAGTCCAGTGTTAAAATCTTTGTGTTGAGTGGTAATGTGTGAGAAAGTTTTAGTGTTAAGGCAGTTCAAATGGGAGGGGGGGCAGAGCAGGCAGAGTGTTTAGCATTCTGACTGCCTGATGAACAGAGCTGTCTCTCAGTCTGCTGGTTCGAGCCTGGAGACTCCTCAGTCTCCTCCCTGATGGCAGCAGTCTGAAGCAGCTGTGTAGTGGGTGTGTGGGATCACCTGCCATGCAGAGGGCTTTCCGAGTGAGGCGTTTGCTGTGTAAGTCCTGCAGTGAGGGAAAGGAGGTGCCCACGATCTTCTCAGCTGCTCTCACAATGCGCTGGAGGCTCTTGCGGCTGGATGCAGTACATGCACCAAACCACACAGTGATGCAGCTGGTCAGGACACTTTCTATGGCACCTCTGTAGAAGGTGCTCATGATGGGGGTTGAAGCTCCAGCCCTTTTCAGCTTGCGGAGAAAGTAGAGACGCTGGTGAGCCTTCTTTGCCAGTGATGCAGTGTTCCTGCTCCAGGACAGGTCCTCTGAGACATGCACTCCCAGGAACTTGGTGCTGTCTACTCTCTCCACTGCGGTGCTGTTGATGGTCAGAGGGGCATGTTGGGCATCCCTCTTCCTGAAGTCCACAACAATCTCCTTTGTCTTCTCCACGTTGAGAGTGAGATTGTTGTGTCCGCACCACAAGGCCAGGCGGCTCACCTCGTTCCTGTAGTATCCATCCATCAATCCATTTTCTTTACCCACTTCTTTCTTTTCAGGTCATGGTGTCATTGGTGTCATTGGTGTCATTGGCGTCCATATCCAGTACTGTACGAGAAGTGAGGGACACCCTGGACATGTCTCCAGTCCATCACAGGGACACATAGAGACAAACGAGACAAACAACCATTCACTCTCTCACTCACACCTAGGGACAATTTTAGAGACACCAATCAGTCTAACATTTTGGTCTGTGGGAGGAAACCGGGGTACCCGGAGAAAACCCACGCATGCACGGAGAGAACATGCAAACTCCACCCAGAAAGGCCCCCGGACCGGGATTTGAACCAGAGCAACCTGCTCGCTGAGAGGCAGCAGCTCTACCAACTGATCCACATGTGCTGCCTTTTTAATGTCGTACGTACAAATCTGTTTGTTCAGTTCAGGTTTGAACATCAGCAGTCCTGGACTGTAAACATCATAAGCATTTGTATAACAGCTGGGATCATAAAGAATGTTGTTGTTTTTAACCGAGGCTGTGTGTGATAAAAGATTTCCAACATTTGCAGCAGATGAAAACACTTTCAGGACTGTTTTCATATTCAGATTCTGTTTGGCTCTAAGCCATTTGCAGACTTGTTTTCATGCAGAAAAATCCTGCTTATAAACCAATCAATAATCTGATTTCCACCTTCAATAAACCTCAAATGAATGAAACTGAATGTGAAAAACAACAATGGTGTTTGCGGCGCTGCCATCAGATCAGACATGTTCTCCTTCATCTGATCTCATTGTAGCCTCCAATCCAAGTTAGCAGGGATTATCTCCATGGAAAGGGCATTAAGAGAGGATAACCTCCGCCTGCAGCCAGTTAATCTAGCAGCATGTTAATGAGTCTTGTAGTGGATTGCTTAAATTAAAAGCAAATATCAACAGTCATTTGGCTAAAGGAGCAGAGCCTGGCCTCAATAACAATGCATTAAAAGATTTGAGTCTGCAGTAATCATGTAATGTAAGTGAAAAACAATAAAATTAACAAGTTATCAGGAAATTAGGGCAGGGGGAGGGGGGAGGTCTGGGAGAACACAAAGTAGATATGATTCACCTGACTAACCTTCTTAAACAGGGATTGTTCTTTAAATGAGTGTTTATGTCAAAAGAAAGCCAAAGGAAAAGTTCCTGAACATGTTCGTGAATATTGTGGGTTTGTTTGAGTCTTTTGTTTCATTTTGAGGACTGTTTTTTTTTGTGTGTGTGATTCTTGTGTTTATTTACCTACTTTTTTTTTTTTTCATTTATCAGTTCCTCTAAGCCAGGGATCTGCAACCTGTGGCTTTTTGGTCCCTCTGCAGCGGCTCTTTCAAACTTTGAACCAAAACTAACATCAAACTGAATTTTATTGGTTGTTATACAAACAACAACAAAGGACCATTTAGCTGTTCCCTTTCAGTTCGGTCTCTCGGTGCAACATACTTGCTATGGGGAATTGCGCCCCCGCGCGATTACCTGAAGGAATACATTCATGCCTTTTACGGCAGGGGGCGTCACC
>JBBPBX010069225.1:0-18918 GCA_038048925.1 Garcialebias charrua
TGCTTCCTGGCTCTGTCGACGGTTGGGCGGGCGCTCTTGGCCGTGTCGTCCATGTGGGATTTTGTGTCCTCTTGGACGGCGGGCTGACTGCGGTTCGCAGGGGTCGTGGCGGCCCTGGTGGGTGTGGGCTGTTGGTTCTGCTGTTGGCGACCCTCGGGCCGTGTCCCTCTCTGGTCTTGGCTCAATGTCCTGGCGGTCGGAGAGGTGTTTCCTTTACCTCACTCCTTGGGTGGACCTTGGCGAGCTGGGGGGGTAAGCAGGGTCAGCGGGGGAGCTGACTCGCTGTGGGAGCACTGTTCCTGCAGATATTTTTCTCCCCATCCCTCAACACGCACCTCCGCCCTCTTCATCTTAAATTAATACATGTAGGGAATTTGGGTCTCGGGTGTGCTGCAATGGTTTTACATCTCTGTTGTTAAGAGCACCTGGGACTCAATTTTATATACACTTTAGACATTCATTCATAAACATCTTCATAAAAGTCACATATAGGGAATGGAGTGAGCACTATGGCTATGGGTGGCGGGATGACATCAATCTCGCCCCCATGCCTATGCTCACTCAACATTATGCATCTAGACAATTAGGGCCTGGGTTAGAGTTGGAGTGGAGGGGAAACTGGTACAATGCTAGCCTTTGCTCCTTCTCTTTCCCTTTTAAATACACTTTACAACAACACTCACCAACAGTACATTTGGGGGCGGGGGTGTGTGTGTCGGGGTCTTGATTTGTTAATTTCAATTTTATTTATTTATGTATTTATTTATATATTATTTATTTATTTTTCTCTTACCCCCTGGTTGCCTTGCGGACATTCTGGGGGTGGGCCGTCAGGGGTTGTGCTGGGGTGTGGGGGGGTTCGGGGCCTGCGGGTTCGCCGTGGGCGGGGCTGGCAGTGCGCTCCCTCTGGGGCTGCTTGGACTCGGGTGTCCTGTCCTGTCGGCGGGGCGCGGGGTGTGCCGGATCTTGGGACGTCTGCTGCTCTCCACCCCAGAATGAATGGGTCTACCTCCTGGGTTTGGATGTGGGCTGCCCCATGTAGGGAGCAGGTACATGTCTTGGACCTAGGGGGTATAGAGTGTGCATCGGGATTATGAATGGAGCGTGTCGTTATTGTTTGTCTTTCTGTGACTGAGGGTGAGGATGAGGGTGGGTCTGAATGAGTGTGTCTGTGTATGAATGTTTAAGTGTCAGGCTGGGACTTGGACTGCCCCCTCTCTGATACTTCTGAGGCTACCCAGTGTCGCGCTCCTGCCACGTGGCCCCCTGGTGGGTGTTCCTCTGCCTGCGGGCGTGCTTGGGGCCCTCACTATCTGGGGCTGGGCGCTTGGGCGTTTGTCAGCTCGGCCTGGTGGCTGCCTGGTGGGGCTCGGGTCCTCTGGTCCTGTCAGGTCTGGACCTGAGGGATGGGCGTCCCCGGTGCCCGAGCCTCGGTGACCGGCCCTGGGGCTACGTCGGTGCAGCGGGCTCCGGCGGGGGCCTGTGTATTGTCGCTGTTGACCCCGGGGGGTCATTGTGTGTGGTCCCTGGTGGGGTTCGTCCGGTTCTTCCACTTGGTCGGATCTGGGGAGTGGACGAGTGGCTCGTCCTGTTCGGGTGGTCCTGGGGACTCTGGGCTCGGGGTCCTTCCTGGGGTCTTGGGCTTTGATCGCCCCTTCGTCTGTCTCGGGCTTTGGGGGGACGGATCTCTGATGCTTCACAATCGCTACTAAATGTTCTATTGGAGGAACCTTATTCACTTATGCATGCTCACAACCACACACAAATGGATGCAGGGATGTATAGTAGATATATGTAGATGGGTATATAAATGAATATAAATATATATGTATGTATACTGTATATATATTTGTAGGTATGGGTATGTGTATTTATAGAAATCTACTGCAAGGTCATGAATATTATCAGTCTTTATGCTTGTATGTTTCGTTGCTGTGTTCTGTCATGTGCTTTGCAGGATTGTGGACGGAGGTTTGGTGTGTTTGCCTTGTGCTCTTTCTGTGGACAATTGTTGTTTTGTTGTCTCACTTTCTCTTTTCTTTCTTTCTCTCTATTAAAAAATAAATAAAAAATAAAAAATAAATAAAATAAAAAAAAAAAAAAAAAAAATACATATTGGAGTGAGAGGATGGCTATAAGGTGTGAAGGGAGGCCATCTATAAATGAAAAAAAAAAAAAAAAGAATGGCCCCACAACTCCCTGTCTTCCTCCAAACAATTTCTTTCTGTCTGGCTGCTTCTGACTTTCACCTTGAATCCTGATAACGTCAAAGTGAACTCTTTGACGTGACCTTCCACTGGTCCACGACCAATCAGGAGACCGAGTTTCTGATCTCAACACTTTTAGAAAAGCGTTTGCTTCCGTGAACTCTTCAGTCGGAATGGACAGCAAGAGCTATCATGTCCTTTCTCTTTAAGCTGAATTAGGCCCTGTTTACACGGACACTGTGTGGGGGAAACGCAACTTTTGGGTATGTTAATTAGGTTGAAAGTTTTGCGTTGACATGGGCGGATTCTGTGGATACGACTCTCTCCCCCACCCCCCGTACTCATGAATTTACTGTAGTTACCATGCTGGGCCTGTAGATGGCGCTGTGATCTTTGGAACCTTCACTACTGCGCATGCGCCACTGCTGCCTGAGGTAAACAGAGCAGACGAGGCAGCCTGTTTTCCTCTCTGGCTAAAAGTTCAGCTACTACAAGTTGTTGTCAACAAGTTAACAACAAGTTAAAGCTGGAATTTGGATAAGAGTCAACAGATCTGACACCAAGTGGGGCCGCTTCATCTGCGCACCAGTTGCTGAGCAGAACCAGAACCGAGTCAACATGTCTGACTTTAGTCCGATTGATTATAGTCACTTAATAAAAGATGATGGTTTTATGTTGTTTTTAGATTTCCACAAAGCATTTGATTCTGTGGAACATCAATTTATTGTTAATACTTTGAGTCATTTTGGATTTGGAAATAATTTTCTCAGTATGATCACAATGTTAAACACTAACATTAATAGCTGTGTGTCTCTACCTCAGGGCACATGCCCCAGATTTAAAGTAGAAAGAGGTATCAGACAAGGATGCAGTATTTCGCCTTTATTATTTATTATAGTCACGGAATTACTATCATTAAAAATTAATAATTCTAATATAGAAGGTTTGGTAATAAATAACCAGAAAATTATCATTAGCCAATTTGCAGATGATACAACCCTCTTCCTAAAAAACAAAGAACAAATTCCTCTAGCTTTAAAGGAAATAGAGTTGTTCTCTCAAGCCTCAGGGCTGCAGCTAAATATAAACAAATGTGAAATTATGAGTATCCATAACTGTTCTGAATCTTCAGTTTCCAATATTCCAGTTAAAAATGAAATAAAGTATTTAGGTATGTTGATTACTAAGTGTGAAGCTACTAGTGTAAGAAAAAATTTACAAGACAACATTGATAAATGTGGCAAAACATTAAATAATTGGCTTCAGAGAGATTTGACGTTGTTTGGTAGAACATTATTAACAAAAACTGAATCCTTATCCAGGTTGACGTATCCTGCATATTCATTAGCCATCCCCCCAAATCTCATTAAACAGATTAACAAAATAAATTTTAACTTTATTTGGAAAAACAAACACCATTACATTAGAAAAAGTGATTTGCTAAAAAATTATGAGGAAGGTGGTATTAAGGCAATTGATTTTGAAATCATGAATGGTACTTTAAAAATTAGATGGCTTCAGTCCCTTCTAAAAAACGGTGATCTTATTTGGTTTGCTATACCGTCATTCATATTTCAGAAAGTAGGAGGTATTGAGTTGTTATTGAAATGTGATTTTGAATTATCTAAACTCCCCCTACAGCTCTCTGCTTTCCATAAACAGGTTTTGTTACAGTGGAAGTTGATGTTCAAACACAATTTCAGCCCTCATAATGTCCCACTATGGAACAACAGAGCAATTCTATGGAGTAGAAAATCTATATTCATAAAAGATTGGTGGAATAAACAAATATGGTCAATCACTCAATTACTAGATGGAAATGGTGAAATTTTAAGTTTGGAGGAATTTAACAGGAAATATGGAATTGTTTGTTCATTAACATTTTATAAGAAAGTATTACGTAGCATCCCTGATGTCCTTTTTCAGTCAATTAAAAACAATTTATCTCATCCCTATATTCCAAGACTCCATAAGATTCAAATTGAGTATGTGGATATTAGGGAAAGTAAATGCAACAACAGGTTTTTAAACCAATATTCAATAAATAACATGTACCCAGGAAGAACAAAAAGCACAGCTCTATTACAAACTTTTAATAATTCTACAAGAGTCAAAATAAGAACAAATTATTTGAGATTTCCGATTCCTCCTAAACTTAAAGAACTACATTTTAAATTTATAAATAACATATATCCTTCAAACCAATTCTTAAAAGAGAGATTTAATTTTAATGTAGAAAATTGTGGTTTTTGTAAGACTCAATTGGAAACAACTAAACATTTGTTTTATGAATGTGAAGAAGTATTGAACTTGTGGAAACAACTTCACAACTTTCTGTCTGCTAAGGGAATAAACTTGGATTTTGTTTCCTTAGAAAATATTCAATTTGGTTTATTCATTAAAGATAAGAACTTAGAATTTATTGTAAATGTTCTGATTATTGTAACAAAATACTATATCCATAAATGTCGATACGCAAAATGCTCCCTTTCTATCAGTGCTCTAAAAAATGATATTTCTTTTTTCAAAAGTTGTCTAAAAAAGATGCAGAATGAAAATGCAGTAAAATTATATGAGTTAATGGAAGTTTTTTAGTTTCTAGCCCCCTGATTTGTATGTTTTTTTTTTTTGATTTATTGTTATTTTTTCTATTTTTCATCTTTTAATTCCCTTATTTTTTATTTTTAGTTCTTTTTTTTATTCTGTGAAGGACTTATTTTAAGTATTATTGAGACTTTTCTTGAACCTTTGCAATCAGAATGTATTATAGTCTTTAGGAGATGTGATTCTTGTATGAGATATTGATGGTGTTTTTGACATGTTATTGTGAGTTTTGTCATTGTCATTGTTACTTTTGTTTATCACTAATAAAAAAAAAAAAAAAAAAAAAAAAAAAAAAACTTTAGTCCGTGAGAATCAGCTGATTTACAGCAGCGCTACAAGGTAAACGATGTTCTTAATAATGTTTCCTTGTGTTTAGTTCGATCACAGAACAACCAACTGAGGTTTTATTTTTATTTTTTTCCTGCGAGGTCGAAGCTGTTCCACGAAGCGGACCGGCGGTTCGGATGTGGGTCCAGTGGGATGAAAACAACAGAGTCCAGTTCATTAAAGTTCGATTAACGTGTTTTAAAAAGTGTTCAATTTAATTCTCAGTGTTTGTGACATGAGTTTGTGGTGTTGAATAAATAAATAAATTAAAAATCAACCTGGTGTCTTCATTTTCAACATGCAGCATGTTAGGCATGACGTAACGAGTCCAGATAGCTTCATTTAGCTCAGATAAATGTAAATATCTCCCACGCTAACATAAATACTGTTTATTATTGTTAAACTGTTAATATATAGCACATTTAGTATGTTATAGTGCAGCGTGACACGTGAAATGTCCGACTGCCTCGTTAACAGACAACTGGATCCAGGCAGCTGGCTCTCTTCCAACACAGATGCAGGTAAGGTGTAGAATAATTAAATATGAGAATCAAAATATATTCCATCAGCTATAGTTCAGAAAGTGGTGCGTGTGTCCACTGTCCAGTCCACCGCCATTGTTAAAATGCCGGCTGTCTGCGCGTGCGTGCTGCGTGCATGTGTTCAAACAAAAGCTCCACGGGAGATGTTTACATTATCAACGGGGGGTCAGCGAAAAACTTCCACCTTGAGAGCAGGGTCAGAAAAGTATCGGTGTCATCGAGGGGGGCCAGCAGCGTCGTGTAGGCGATAAGCAAAGTCGCAAAGAGAAAGTAGCGGTTACACTCAAAATATGCGCCGTGTAAACTGGCCCTTAAACTGCAGTCATAAGTCAAAGACTGGTTTATCAGCCAAGAATTTATGGAACGCCTCCATAAATTCAACAGAGCTAAAAGCTCAAAGTTCTTAATGAGCTTTCCTTTGAGGAACGTCTTATCTTGAAGTCAACCAGGAGGTGCCACTATTTCTGATGATCCACGCGAACCCCAGGAGACGTTGAAAGTAAACGAACCAGTTTGGCCGCACCGGACCTGCAAGGACTCTGTGCATCTGAAAGGCTGGTGTCTTCTCTTACCAGGCTGTCGTCTTAAAGGTAATGAGTCAGCTGCTTACAAACATTCCTGGAGCTCAGCAGAAGTCTGATGGAAAGTGTCATTTCTGGTCATATACTCAAGATAATTAACTTCCTTTAAATACCCTGATGCATGCTCAACTTCCTTTAAACTATTTCTTCCTCTCCTCCTATTTCCTCCTTCCCTTATCTCATTTTAAGCTGGTAACTAAACTTTAAGAAAAAGAGCCTACAGATAAAAGTAATACTGTCATCCTCATTACTTATGTCTGTTGTTTACAATTAAATTTGCTGACAAGTTTAATTTGTAAGAAATTGAAATCAGTCAATCAAGTGTAATGGTGTTAAATTTAGTAATTTATTGTTAAATAAAAGGCAGTGTCTCTTGACATGTCAACTATATTTAACGTGTCCATTGTCACTTCATGGGTTTATGTTTCACCATTCATCATTCATGGTCACAGAGTGTCATGGTAATCCTGAAAAAAGAAAATAATCTGTGAATTATTATTCAACCTGAACCTGAATAAGTAATTAATTAAGGTAAAGTGTGTCAGTTTAACACTGACTCATATATCTTACACATACATAGAGATCAGAGTTTCTTTATCAGAGTCAGAGTTTCTTCATTGTAAGGGCGGCCGTGGTGTAGTGGTATTGGCAGTCGTCTCCCGATCGGAAAGTTGGCGGTTCGACTCCCGGGACCCGCACCATGTGTCGTTGTGTCCTTGGGCAAGACACTTAACCCTGAGTTGCTCCCGGTAGGACTGGAAAGCACCTTGCATGGTAGTCTGCCGCCACCGGTTTATGAATGTGTGTAGCATTCAATATATGTGTAGCACTTTGAGATTTTCAGTAATGAAAAGTGCGTTATAAATTGAATTAATTATTATTATTATTATTGTCGTTTGGAACGAGATTGTGTACACAGGGTCCCAGTTACATCCCACAATAAAATATAAAAGAAAAACGTAATAAGATCTAAGATATGAACTAAGAAATGAGATAGGTTAAGCTGGAACGTTCTGAATCTCGTAACGAAAATACTGACATTTTTAACCATTTCTTTCACACTTAATGGATTTTGTTTTAACTAAGAAAAACTCTTGTATCAGATTTTAAGCAATATTTTGATCATTGCAAAAAAAAAATTTACAATGTAAATAATTTCACAAACACAGAGTGTTGTTACTTATTTTGATGTGTAATTATTACAAAAATTCATTTAATGTGTCCTCCAGTGTCCAGTTTAATGAATCAGAAAAAGCTTTATTCAAACCATGAAGCACATAAAAAATTAACTTCCTTAAACATTAAAACATATATTTTTTTTATCAAACAGCAAAGCCCGGTCACTTGATGATGAAATAACTATATACAGTCAATTTATCATAAACTGAATTTGAGAAACAAATCACTGACACTAAATTTTAAACTCATGTTATTTCTGCTGCCAATAAATCAAACAAACAAAAATCAAATACTTTATTTATTATAAAACATTATATTTACTTTATAACATTTTACATATTTGACTGGCCTATTCAGTTAAAAAGAGAAATATCATAAAGCCATTGAATAAATCATTTTGAACACTTTTTCATTACTGGGGCACAAAATTACAAGAAAAAATAAACTTGTATTGTTTATTCTAATTCTTTATTAAGCAGAAAACTTTTTTTTCTGCTTCTTTAGCAGACAGGACTAACTGGTATCCCCCTCTTGGGTGCATGAGGTGTTGTCCTATTAACCATCTTGATGCAGTCTATAATTGGACAGACACTGAGGCACAGCGTGCAGCCCGTACAGCTGTCAGTCACGAAGGGAAGGTGAGTCTCTGGGTCAAAGGTTATGGCCTGGGCAGACAGGAAAACAGGGTCAGCACTGAAAACTTTACATTTTTAAAAGAAAAGGCAGGTGTTGATGATAAAATGCAAAGTTTTAATCAACTGACAGACATACCTGGTATCCAGAGTCGTTGCAGGTCATGTAACATTTACCACAGTTGATACACATGTCTTCATCGATCAGAGCCTGGACCTGAAAATCAATGAAATCATCAGATGATGGGTGACATATTAAACAGAATTGACATTTAAGGTTTATGGCTGTTCGTTTCACTTCAGATGTACATGTTGATTGATTTCTCTAAATACTGGAAAAAAAAACATTTTGAGTGCTGGAATTAGCTGAAATTGAATTGTCAATGTTAACAATAAGAACAAAAGTAAAAATGAGCAAAACAGAAGATAAAAACGTTTTTTTCTAAACCATGGTTAAGAGCTGAAATAAGCAAAATCCCAACTAAAAAGCTAAAATTTGAAAAATTGTGGGTAAAGCTATATTGAGCAAAACTGTAGCTAAAATTTAAAAGTAGCAAAATTGTACTACCGTAAATACAAACTAGCAATGCCAAATGACAGAAAGCTGAAAGGTGCAAAACATCAGCTAAAAGCTCAAATTATTCAAAGCTGATTACCATACCACTCTATTTATAAACCACTTAAAACAGCAACAAGGCCAACCAAAGTGCTGGTGAAGATTAACCTAACAGTGCATAAAATGTCAAATTGGCCAAACAATAGCTTAAAGCTAAAATTAGCAAAACTGCAGCTAAAAGCTAAAATTGGCAAGACAGTAGCTAAAAGTTAAAACTTGCAAAAAAAACGACTAATAGCTAAAAATTGTGAAGCAATAGCTAAAGCTAAAATTATCCAAAGCTAAAGTTAACCAAAAAGTAGTTACAGGCTAAAATGAGGGTGGTGGGACAGCCCAAGAAGAAAAAAATGGAGCGAGTGAGCTGAAGGACATTTCAAAACGTGCCGAGTTGTTAAAGGATTTGAAAAAGATAGCAATGCATTTTAATGAGAAAAATGTGAATACAGTACAGGTTAACGTTTCAAAAAGTATAAAAGCTAAATAAAAACAAGACTGTCCTGAATCAGCTGAATGTTTTGATAGAGAACTGGTTTAAAAAGCTGAAAGTAGCCTGAAGTAGTTACAGTGTAAAAACATACGTAAGAAACTTGAACCCTAACACACGTGAACAACGACTCAGACGATTCTTGTTTGCAGAATGAAAACAGAAGCGCACCTGTTCCATGTTGTCCAGCTCCTGGTACGCTCCAATGTGACGCAGAGCTCTGGCTATCACGTCCTACAAAACAGCGAGAACTTGTGATTTAGAACAAAGTTGAACCAATCTTTGGAGTCGTGTGTGTGTGTGTGTGTGTGTGTGTGTGTGTGTGTGTGTGTGTGTGTGTGTGTGCGTGTGTGTGTGTGTGTGTGTGGTCGTGTCCCACCTTGACAACAGGCACAGGTCGTTTCGGCTTGTTGAGCCGCTCAGTGTTTGTTTCAGGCTCGTCACTTCCACCAGCCTCTCTCAGGTGTTTCTTGTATTTTGCAATGGCTTCAGTCCTCTGTTGAAGGTATGGACCAAAACTAGGAAGGCTCTACAAACACATACATGAACAAAATAAATATATATTTTATACAGGACCAAGTGTACAGTATTAAAGTACAAAATTCAGCACTTAATAAATTAAATGCAATAAATTACTTTTATCAACAGAATGCAACAATGATCTCTCTACATCCATACATACATCTGTAACTCTTCAGCGCTCACTCGAACCAATTTGAGATGGATTTAATTACTTGGGCTGTTTCCTCTATAGATAAGATTTTTTCCACGAAGCGAACCGGGCCAGGAGAAGCGGCTTGCCCCTCCGACACGCACGCAGTGGGATACATTATGGACTCGTGGTCGGAGTGGAAGCCAATGTGTCTGACCGTTCTGTCTGTCAAAGACGTGGAAGATTTGTGGATTATTTGGATATTGGTGGCAGCTACTCTGTTTTTTGGCATTGGCGGAGCTGTCTGCTACTGGAAGCTGAGGAAGACTGCCGCGGCCATCAACGCGCTGGCGAGACTTCCCGATCAGCAAGATTCTCTGATCCGGGCTATGAGCTCAACGTCCCAGCTGTTGTACGAACTGAACCGCATGATGGGAGCAGCGGTAGAGAGCTACGGACCAGCGGTGCGTTTTGGGACTCGTTTACAGCCGTCCGGCCTCAATCAGGGCACAGATGGGGGGTTCGTAGATCGGAACCTCACATGATTCGGCGATTTTGGACCTGAACAGCACCTGGACTTGAAGGCTGCAGTCAAAAGTACACTGTGGCCTGAGCTGAAAATAAACAAAGCAACTATCTAATCTGGACTCTGAGCAACCTTGAAAGAAGGCTGTCTGAAAATCTTCTCCTGGAGTCGAATGCTGCTGAGAACTCGCTGCCCCCCCCTCCCCCCAGAGATCTCTGTGTGTGCGTTCGGATGGAGCCGAGCTGAGACATCTGCTGACTGTGCTTATCTGGAATGATACTCACGGACTAAATCTCCTGCTTGTCATCAAACTGCAACATGTCTTGTCTCTTCGTGCTAAAGCTGGTAGAGTTTTTTGGACTTTATCATAGAGTGTCCTAAGACAAATTGTGATAGATTCTTTTTTGAATACCATGATTACCCGAGTGTTTGTTCCTTTTTCCATATCTGATTGTTGGTGTCGCGGTTTTATACTGCTGCGACTTTCCGTGCGTGCGTCCCTCTTCGGATGGTGCGTGCGCTAATTGCAGAACTTTGTACCTTGGTGCAAATTTGCCAAATAAAGATATATTCTATTCTATAAACTGTAAATATTTAGAGGATTTAAGAAGCTGTACCTTCCCAACCAGATCCCCCAGTCTGGGAACTGGTTTTCCTCTCTGGTGTTTTTCAGTTGGAGGGGACTGACCGTCCCAGTCTGTCAGCTCCAGGCTCTTCAGGTACAACAAGGTCTTCAGACCTAAACATGGACTCACATCAACCAACGTACAGCCTGAAGCTCTTAAAGTGGTGCAAGTAAAGAAAGACGGTGTCATACCAACACAGTAATCCTCAATCAGTGTGAAGTCCTGGTTTTGAACTGCACTACACACCTGTTGTAATCAGACAGAAAGTAAAAGACAGTAATAAATACTAATGTATTACCCTGCATGTTACACAAGAAATGGGATTATTATAACAAGTTTACTGTATTTATATCTAAACAGTAATTCAGTGAAGTTAATGTGTGAATCAGTTTCTCAATAGGTCTTTAATATGAACAACAGTGATTTTGTCATGACCTGTAACACAGAGGCCCCTGCATGGAGAAACTGCAGACCACTCTCTGCTGAGTCGATGCCACCGGTGGCCAGAACAGGAAAACCAGGGATGGCTTTGGCGATGGCTGACACTGCTTTGAGAGCGATGGGTCTGATGGCGTTACCTGCACATCATGTATATGTTTATTATTGCACTCAGTGGTATTAACATCTATTTTAAGGAGTAACAGTACAAAAATAAATGGATTTGTAAGATATTTAGGGGGTCAGTATTAAACTGACACCCTTTACCTTAATTATTTACTTATTCGGATTGAATAGTAATTCACGGATATTTTTCTTTTTCAGGTTTACCCAATATTTCTGTGATCATTTATGATGGACAAATAAACCATAAAGCCATTAAGTGACAATGAGACGTTGATTTTAGTCGGTATGCCAAAAGACACTACCTTTTATTTAAAATAAATCAACTAAAATTAACACCATTACACTCGATTGACTGATTTCACTTTCTTGCAATTTAACACATCAGCACATTTAAATTGCAACAACAGACATAAGTAATGATGACAATAATACTTAGGTTCAAAAAGACAAAGGTGTATCAGAGACCACCGTCTGGTCCACTACAGATTCATTAAACACTGCATGGATTTATTGAATAATTTTAGCTTACTGATAATTCAGTGCCTCATAAGTCAACATTTACTTTTACTTCACCACATTCCTGAGCTTTAAGTCATTCTCTTCCTTAACTCAAACCTTGTTACAGTTCATGAAACACCATTTTATTGCACTATTGTGCATTCTGTCTCTTCAGAAAGTCAATTTTTCTGCTTTGGACTTCACTGCATTGTATTGTTTTGTACCATGTCAAACTGCATCACATTGTCCTGTATCTTAAGGTTCAAGCTCAATAATCCTGGTAAAAAAATCCAACAAAGTTCAGTCAGGTCATCGGGATGGTTTCCTTCTCTTGTTGAGACATTGCGTCCTTCATCCAAAGGACTTATTCAGACTGAGGAGCCACAAACAAACTCAGTCCCACAAGTAGCACTGTCACATAGTGGACCAAGCTGTTTGCTGGTGAGAAGATGGTTTCTGGAGCCAGCCCTCTCCCCCGTCGACTCCTCTGAAGCAGCCCTAGCCAAAGTGGATTGTTTCTTTATTAACCTTTATTTAACCAGACAAATCCCATTGAGACCACAGATCTCTTTTGTAAGGGCGGCCTGGACCTGAAGGCAGCCTGACATGCATGTTCTTGATCTGTTGGAGGAAAACCCACGCAAGCACGGAGAGAACATGCAAACTCCACACAGAAAGACCCCAGGTCCAACCGGGGATTGAACCCAGGACCTTCTTGCTGTGAGGCAGCAGTGCTAACCACTGATCTTTTGTGCTGCCAATGATTAAAATGGTTAAAAACATCAGATTTTATTACCTGGATTATTGAGCATGAACTTTGATGTTTTGAACGGATATGGCTGCCTCAGAAGAGTCGTGGGGGAGAGGGCGAACCCAAAAACCATCTTATCACCAGCAAACTGGTTGGTCCACTATGCGAGTGTGCTGCTTGTGGGACTCCGTTTGTTTGTGACTCTCCTAGGACTAATGAAGTCCTTTGGATGAAGGGCAAAACGTCTCAACGACAAAATAAACCGTCCAGGGGACCTGACTGAACATTGCTGGATTATCCTGTATTGTTTTCCATGTGTGCAGACAGTGTTCATACCAGACACGCCCCCATACGTGGTGCGTTTGCTCCCACCAACACTGGGCCAGGGAGTGCCGTCAGCCTTCAGACCCATCAAACCTGACACCGTGTTGGTGGCTGTGACTCCGGATGCTCCACCTGTAACAACAGGAACAAACTATTGTCAGACAGTAATTATTTTACAACAAACGTGTAGTGGGCATGACCGTGTCCACTTTGATACACCTGTGTATTTTTGAACTGTTCCAGAGATGACCTTTACTGACCTCTCAGTAAAGCAAGACATTTACTACAAATTATTCCATTAGTTGTAATCTGAGAACATAGTCACCAAAAGAGACTATTTCTATCTTTGATTTTATTCTAATGTAATCAAAAGAATAACTTTTGTCATTTTCATGATGTGTGCTTTTAAGCTGTGTTATTCTGTAAAGTTAAACTGTGTCACTTCTGCACATCACTGTGTCCACTGCTGTGTGAAAGTTGAAGACTCGGGTCAGAGAGACCCGGCCGTTTTGTCTAGAAATGAAGAAGACAGTTAATCCGTTGTTTCATGAGAACGGCTCCAGCACTCTCTGTTTTTCCTAAACAATTTCCCTCTGCTCTGAATTTTCACCTTGAATCGTGATAACAAAAGAACTGCTCGACTGATTTTCTTTTGAACCAATGAAAAAGAGACAAGTCTCTCTCATCTCAGAGTTCTTTCTTAAAGTTCTAAGCTAAGCTGGAATAGTTAGAGTCTGCTGGGAACTTCAAGAGATGTGAACTTTCCCAAAGAGCTGGATGGACGTTTAGTCACACGCTAAGGACACGTCATCCAGTTAAGGACTAATAACATGCTGTTATGAGTCCACTTCGAACGAGCGTAAGCTCAAAACTTTGTTTATTCCTTCCTGGAATAAGTTTATCTTGAAGTCAACCAGTAGCTGACATATTTTCTGATGATCGACGCGGATCCGAGGAGACGTTGAAAACGTAAACAAGAACCGGCTCGGACGTGCTGGACCTGCAACGATTCTGTACGCCTGAAAGGCTGGTGTCATCTCTTTATCAGACTCGTCGTCGAAGGTAAAGAGCTGTTTACAAACGTACCTGGATTTCAGCAGAAATCTGATGGGAAGTGTCACTTCTGGTAACATGCTCAAGACAATTTCCTTTAAACCATCTCTCCATCTTTCCTCCTATTTCCTTATCTCCATTTTTAAGCTGGAAACTATATTTAAGTCATAGAGCCTCAGACTAAGTATGTTAACATCCTATATTTATGTCTGTTGTGTTACAAGTTAAATGTGCTGACGTGTTAAACTGAAAAAAGATGAAATCTGTCAATCAAGTGTAATGATGTTGATTTTAGTTGATTTATTTTAAATAAATGGTAGTGTCGCCTGGCATACCAAACTAAAATCAACGTTCTCTGTCACTTAATGGCTTTATTTATTTATCCATCATAAAGATCACAGAAATATTGGGTAAACTGAAAAAGAAAAGAATCCGTGAAATTACTATTCAATCTGAATAAGTAATTAATTAAGGATAAAGAGGTCAGCTTAATACTGACCCCTGATAAAATCCTTTACATCTGGGTGGCACCGTATGTGTTTAAAGACACAATATGGTGGTTCCCCTCATGTTTACTTCAAACGTCTCAAAATATTTTTAAAAAGCTATTGAAAGATTTCCTGATGCATGCTCAATAATCCAGGTAGAAAAATATGAAGAAGTTAAGTCTGGTCCAGACAACTGAAAGATTGTGGCAAATCAACACCTTCATGTGCAGCTTTGGCGATGTCGACAACGTTGGTAACGTTTGGTGTCAGCTTGGCGAAGAACGGGATGGAAACGGCAGCACGCACCCACCGGCATATGTTACGCACCAACACAGTGTCCTGGTGACGCAACAAAACACAACTACAATTTAAACTATATGGTTTTATTATGTTAAAAAAAGATAAAATAGTGAAAATCTAAACCCAGTGTTGGTGTTGTGTGTACCTGTCCACAGGCCAGCCCCATTCCTCTTTCTCCCATCCCATGAGGACAGGACAGGTTGAGCTCCAGTGCATCTGCTCCTGACTCCTGAACACACGTGTTCCACCTTTAACTTCACACACATCTCATACTCTGTGTGTGTTACTGATTTAACCTGAGACGGGGTTTGTCTCACCTCAGCCATCTTGGCCAGCTCTGTCCAGTCTTCTTTGTTGTAACTGCACATTATGCTGGAGATCACCACCTGGCCGAGAGGAAACATTGTTAATGCCTGTCATCATGCAAAGTGTGTTTTAAGCAAACCATCTTCTACACATCATAAAGGAACATTTTGAATGTGTAATGTGTATCTGCTGTTGTTACAGAAACATATGTGGCAGGATGTGAGCCAGCATTTACATTGTTGGGAAAGTCCTTCTTCAGCTCGGTGACTGACTGACACCAATACGCCGCCGTCTTCTCACTGATGAGCTCTATGTTGAGGAAAGAGCCCTGACCAGGTCCGAACACTGGACCTGAGGTGGTGCCTCGCACAATACGAGGGGACACGTTGGTCACCAGGTCCTACAGAAACACATGCAGAGTTCTTGTGATGCCTCGTGCTATCTTTAATGATCACATCACTGAGGCTGTTTGGAGTTCAAACACTGATTATTTTTAACTTTAGTGGGTGTCAGGAAGAACCATTGATGGTCCAGTACCTTATTCAGTCCAAAAGTTTTGGTCAGAGCGAAGCCCCAGCCTTGTTCAAAGGCTCTTCTGATCATGGCGGTGCTGGTGGTGGGAGGTGCAGAAGCCAGGCCAAATGGGTTGGGAAACCTAATACCACAAACCTCAACACTGATGTCCACCTGATCTATGGCACTATAGAACAAAGGCAGCGCTGGGATCTTCTCCACCGTTTGCCCATGCAGAGACTAGAAGAAGAAAAAAAGGGGGAGGGGGGACCAATATATCTACTGTCAAAGTTTTTTTTTTACAGTGTAAAAATAAACATTTTGTATCATACAAAAAAACACAAAACATTTCTGTGGGTTATTTCAGTTTCCAATTTCATATGTTGGTGCGTGGCTTGTATAAAACTTCTCGTTCTCACAGCTTTCATTCATTCAGAATTGAAAAAGACTTCTGGACAGAAGTCGAAACGTTTTCTGCAACAAATAAAGTCCAGTTGATTCTGTATTGAACGCCTTTTTTGATTTTATCATGTCCTGGACGACTGAGAATCTTCACCAGCACAAAACATTTCTGTTTAAGTATTTAGGATTTGGGGTTTAGGAACCCCGAGTTAAACCAGAATGTATCCAGATGTACCTGAATGTATCTGTGAATGTGCCATGAGGCCTGCTTGCCATCATTTACGGACTCCACTGTGGTGTTTGCCAAACCAGCGATGTCTCCTCCTGCAAACACCCAGGGCTCACTGGTCTGCATGGTTTCTGTGTTCACCTCAGGGGTGCCCCAGCGGCTCAGCTTGATGGGAGCCATGGCTTCAGTCACTACATGAATACACACATTTGCAAAACATACTGATCAATTTATTTACTTTTTATTTTATTTATTTATTAAATTTATTCATTTTACATCAATAAAAAACAACGTTTAAACATACAATGATGAATATAAAAGACATAAAATGAAAGGTGGCAGAGAGAAGAAATAATCTTCTAGTATCTGCCCCTTTTTTTTCAAAAAACAAAAAAACAAAAGCAAACTCAATCCAAACAATTAACTCAAGCATTGTTTTTCAAGTAATTGAATAAAAAACTTCATTTGTTGACTAGAAAATTACTAATAGAATGGATTTAACTAGCCTGGCCCTCGCCTTCCTGCACAGCTCCGCTCAATTCTCATTTCCCTTCACTGCACTTCCTAGTCCGAAGCAAAGTGAAGGACAGGGTCTGGTTCAACCAGGCTAGGATTTAACTAAAGATTTTCTTATTTTGTTAACAACTTAGATTTGATCATTTTTTTTAACCACGAGCATAGATTTAGCATATTTAAGTTAATTCCCTGTATCGAAACAGTCCGACCCTTCAAACTGGTCCTATACTGAGGTTTTGCAAAAATCTCAGATCCCTTAAGACTATAACAAGACCTTCTCTTAACAAAAAACATTTGAACGTTTGGAGGCAGTAAGTTGTTTTGAGCTTTATACATGATGAAATATTATAATCCACCAAATCATAAAATTTCAATAACTTAAGTTGGTTAAATAATATGTTGGATGGATGACAATAAGGTTTTCCTAAAATAATTCTCACAGCTCTCTTCTGCAAAATAAAAACAGGCTTTGTAATAGTTTTACATGTCTTTCCCCAAACTTCAACACAGTAAATTAAATGTGGAACAAAAATGGTATTATGTAACAAATACAAAGCTGTCTCATTCAAAAAATCTTTAACTTTATAGTACCGCAGTAGATCTGGCTAACTTAATTTTTACCGAAGTGATGTGCTGTTTCCACGACAGTTTGTCATCAATTACCACACCCAAAAACTTCACCTCATTTACTCTCTTGACTTCCACACCATCAATTTTTAGAAAAAAATCCATATTCTTTTTTGTATTACTAAATAACATGTAATTGCTTTTTCCAAGATTCAATGATAGTTTGTTTAATTCAAACCAGGTTTGTATTTTAGCAAATTCCATTGTTATCAACGCAGTCATTTGTTCAAAGTCACTACCAAAATAAAAGAAGGTAGTATCATCAGCAAACAAGATACAATTTAGCAGTCCAGACACATTCACTAAATCATTTACATATAAAATAAACAACTTTGGTCTGAGTATCAAGCCTTGTGGGACTCCACATGTAATAGAAATCAGATTGTATATCGTCAACATACACAAACTGCTTTCTGTCCGTCAAATAACTTTGTATCCACTTCAGAGCTCGCCCTCTAATACCATATCTGTTTAGTTTATTAGCAAGAATAGTGTGGTCAACAGTGTCGAATGCTTTCCTTAAGTCAACAAACAGACTTATACAGTGTTGTTTTTGATCAATGGCGATTTTTTCTGTTAATTCCATAAGTGCCATTGATGTGGAATTTTTCGATCTGACTCCATATTGGCTGGCACTCAAGATGTCATGTTTGTCAAGAAATTTATCCAATCTGTTCACAAATACTTTTTCTAGAATTTTTGAGAATTGTGGTAACAGTGAAATGGGTCTATAATTGTCAAAAACACTATCACCGTTTTTAAAAATAGGGATCACTTTAGCAACTTTCATATTATCAGGAAATATGCCCTCTGAAAGAGACAAGTTACATATGTAAGTAAATGGTTCAATGACCTGATGTATTATATTTTTTACAACCACCATATCCATATCAACCCAATCCCTAGATCTCTTGTCTGCAAATCTTTCAACTATCAGAAGTATTTCCTTATTGTCAATTTCTTGTAGAATCATAGTACTGTATCTTCACAGTCTTCAATCTAATAGTTCACATTACCATCAACACTTGGGATTGTATTTGCAAGATTTGGTCTATATTCACAAAATGGTTATTAAATTCATTTACAATTTCATTTTCATCTTGTATTTCTTCATTGTCTTTCTTGAAAAACTGTGACAAGCTCGTATTATTTTTAGGATTTTTCAAAACACTGTTCAAAACTCTCCAGGTTCCCTTCATATCCCCATTTGTTTTATGTAATAAATCAAACAAAAAGTAACTTCAAACAAACTAAAAGTCATCACTCTACTTGTTTTTTTCTATAATCAATCAGCCTCATTGCAAGCTCTGATAACAGAATTCAGGTTGGATTATAATCCAGTCGTAGGACAACAACAAACACTTTGCTGTT
>JBBPBX010069226.1:0-18918 GCA_038048925.1 Garcialebias charrua
CAGTCTAAATATCAGAAGTATTGGCGTGAGAAATTTAAAACATTTATTTCTGACGCTTGGATATAAAGGTTGTTGACAACTACACAACAGTTAACTCACCCTGCTGGACATTCGCAAAAAGCCTGAAGGATTTCCCCATTTTCCATCAGCGCACACAATCACCTCCTCTCGTATCCGCGGCACAATGTTCAGGCATTTTGACCAGTGGTTGTTCACTATTTTAAGAAAACAAGCTTCTAAGTTACAACTTGCTATCATTACGAAGCTCCTCGGCTCCTTCCTACTAGCCCCAACTTCCGTTTTTGATTTGCCGCGGCATTTTGCTGTCCAATCAGAACGCTCGTTTCAGGCGAGCTTTGCATGATGACGTCAACTGGTAAAAGGTCTATTACCTTAAACAATAAACAATACAAAAACTAGCAAAACATTATAAGGTAGATGTATAAAAATCAAGAACAAGAACATATCAGCATTGGTTTTTGCCAGGATTCCAACAGATTCTTAAAACCATTTAGAGAGTGCAAGACCGAGAGCTTCAGATCTTTTTGTAAGATATTCCATGAAGCAGGAGCAGAGTAGGAGAAGGCCCTTTTTCCAAGTTCAGTCCTCACTGACGGAACACTGCAGGTAATCATGTCCTGAGAGCGCACACTGTAGCTGCACTCACGCAAAGACATGTAGGAGGAGATGTATGAGGGCAGCAGACCAAGAAGTGATTTAAAGATGAAAATGTACCAGTGGAAGAGTCTGCGTGAGGTTAATGATGTCCAGTTAACCAGTGAATACAGGGTGCAGTGGTGGGTACGATAATCACAGCCAGTTATGAATCTTAGTGCACCATGATAGACAACATCCAACATCCGCAGGGTGCTTGTAGGAGCATTCATGTAGAGAATGTCACCGTAATCAATGGAGGGAAGGAAAGTCACAGATACAAGGCGTTTCCTAACATTCAGTGTTAGACATGATCTGTTTCTGAAAAAGAAACCCAGTTTAACTTTCAGTTTCTTTACTAGGTTTTCCACGTGGAGTTTAAAAGAGAGATGTGAATCGATCAGGATACCCAAATATTTATAGGAATCAACACCAGGATTTGTACAATCAAATCAGTTTAGTAACATTTCCTAATTCATTCAACCTTTATTTATACAGGCTAGCCTCGTTGAGTCACGGGGACTCATTTACAAGAGGGACCTGTCTCACTCACACCAAACAACCATCCACTCTCACACTCACACCTAGGGTCAATTTAGAGTCACCAATCAGCCTAACAAGCATGTTTTTTGGTCTGTGGGAGGAAACCGGAGTACCCGGAGGAAACCCACGCATGCACGGGGAGAACATGCAAACTCCACCCAGAAAGGCCCCGGACCGGGATTTGAACCGGCAACCTTCTCGCTGAGAGGCAGCAGCTCTACCAGTTGTGCCACCGTGCTACCCTAATGGAAGCATATATAAATTAAAGAGTATTGGACCAAGCACTGAGCCCTGAGGAACTCCATGACTAACTTTGGTGTATGAAGAAGATTCATTATTTATTCATGCTCAATAATCCAGGTACCAAATCCAATATAATTATAATATTATTGAATTTGGTACCTGGATTACTGAGCATCAACTTTCTTGACTTGAACCACTTTGGCTGTGGATGCCTGCCTGGGAGGAGTCGACGAGGGACAGGACGGCCCCCAGAAACCATCTTGGCTGCAGCAAACTGGTTGGTCCACTTAAGGTGTTTACTGCTTGGTGGGGAAAGAGTTTGCTGGAACTCCTCTGACTGATGATGCCCTTCGGATGGAGGGTGAAACGTTTCTATAAAAAATCTGTCCAGATGACCTGACTGAGAATTGTTGGATTCATTATTTGTATTTACAGACTGGAATCTATCAGATAGATATGATTTTTAGAGTTGTTCCTATATAATCCCAATATCATATTCAAGTCTGTAATAGAATATTATAATCAGCTGTATCAAACGCAGCACTGAGGCCCAACAGGACCGGTATAGACACAAGTCCCTTGTCTGAGGCCATGAGAATATCATTAGCGACTATATTGGCTCAATTACTGCAATGCACGTCAGACATGCTCCCACACTCACAGTCTTTAAGTCTCGCTTGAACCCACCTTCATTTTCTTGCCTTTAACACGGTGTGATTTGTTTTGATCCTGTCTGTACTATACAGTATTGGCCATTTAGTTATCTGCTGCTATTTGTATCTATTTTATGTTTTCCTGCTTGTTTGTTTCTATTGTACAGCACTTTGGTTGGCCTTGTTGCTGTTTTAAGTGCTCTATAAATAAATTGGTATGATATGGTACGGTAGTGCAGTTTCTGTGCTATGATGAGCTCTAAACCCTGACTGAAACTCTTCAGATTATTTCTTTGTATATGTTCACGCAACTGACCTGCAACTATTTTCTCTAGAACTTTTGAGACAAAGGTTAGGTTAGACATAGGTCTATAATTGGCTATCATTTCTGAATCAAGGTCTGACTTCTTAGGTAAGTGTTTAATTACAGCAACCTTAAAGCGCTGTGGTACGTAACCATTCATTAAAGACAAATTAAGTAGATCCAAAATGTGGACATTAATTAAGGGAATTACCACTTTAAACAGTCTGGTTGGGATGGGATCTAGCAGACACGTGGATGGTTTGGATGAAATTATTATTTTTGACAATTCAGAGAGCTCAACAGGACAAAAACAGTCCAAATACAAATCAGGCTCCAGCAACATCTCCAAAGTCACACCATTCGACAGGGAACCAGGGGCAGTAAGAAGGATGGTCCAAATTTTCTCTCTAATTGAAATAATTTTATTTATAAAGCATCTTATGAAGTCATCACAGCTTATTGTTGTAGGGATACATGGTTAAACAGAGATGGACTTTTCATTAGTGTAGCTATATTACTGAACAGAAACCTAGGGTTATATTTATTCTCATCTCTTAAAGATGAATAATATAAAGTTCTAGCTTTATGGAGAGCTTTCTTATATGTTAGCAGACTATCTTTCCAAGTTAAATAAAATTATTCAATGTTAGTGGAGCACCATTTTCTCTCCTGGTTTCTAGATGTCTGATTGAAGGTATGTAACTCAGAATTGAGCCAAGGAGATAATCTCCTCTAATTGTGACAAGTAACAGTAATATTTTAACAGTAAAATTTTATTATTTTTTTCCTAAAAGATACACAAGAGAATTTCCATCCATCCATCCATCCATTTTCTTCCGCTTATCCGGGGTCGGGTCGCGGGGGTAGCAGCCTAAGTAGGGAGGCCCAGACTTCCCTCTCCCCAGCCACTTGGAGCAGCTCCTCTGGGGGAATCCCAAGGCGTTCCCAGGCCAGCCGAGAAACATAGTCCCTCCAGCGTATCCTGGGTCTTCCTCTGGGTCTCCTCCCGGTGGGACATGCCCGGAACACCTCACCAGGGAGGCGTCCAGGAGGCATCCTAACCAGATGCCCGAGCCACCTCAACTGGCTCCTCTCGATGTGGAGAAGCAGCGGCTCTACTCCGAGTCCCTCCCGGATGACTGAGCTTCTCACCCTATCTCTAAGGGAGAGTCCAGCCACCCTGCGGAGAAAACTCATTTCAGCCGCTTGTATCCGAGATCTTGTTCTTTCGGTCATAACCCAAAGCTCATGACCATAGATGAGGGTGGGAACGTAGATCGATCGGTAAATTGAGAGCTTTGCCTTTTGACTCAGCTCTCTCTTCACCACGACAGACCGGTACAGCGCCCGCTTCACTGCGGACGCTGCACCTATCCGCCTATCGATCTCACGCTCCAGTTTTCCCTCATTCGTGAACAAGATCCCGAGATACTTAAACTCCTCCACTTGGGGCAGGACCTCCTCCCCGACCCACAAGAGAATTTATTAATCCAAATCAGCTGTTTAAAAATGAACTGCCGTTTAAAGTGCTTTAATGAGTATTGCTGAAAACCCGTCAAAACTTTTCTAATTCTCAGTCCTAAGTATAATTTAATAAACACACAGACACTTGGTGAATCATGTCTTGTGTTTATCTTCGGTACATTATGTGTCTTTGGCCTAAAACTACTTTAGATCACTACTGTACTGAGTTTTAAAACACACAAGGGACACAGAACATCAGGAATTTCCTGCAGAATGGCTTTGGAAATGTAGGAAGGGGAGCATTGGCACACCTTTCAAAGAAATTCTTTTCATCCGAGCAGGTTTTCAGGTGTAGATGGCGTCTAAATGGATGGGGCCACAGTGTGGGTGGGTCTTTGTTAGATTGGGAAGAAAGACTGTTTCTTTGTTCAGCGTTAAGTAGTGCCATAACAAATATCACTAAGAAGGTTAAACCAATGAATCAGACATTTTGTAAATATATTTTACTTTTGAACAAGTGGCTAGTTCTTGACAGCACATTTCAAAACAGGACGTGGTGCAGCTTGAAGAGGTTTTCCTCTGTGGATTAAGGTGTCCTCTATCCCTAACCCTAACCCTGTAATCCTACACAGACACCACCATGTTGTGATGAGTGTGGGCACGGCCCCCACCGTCTGCTGCACAATGACACACTTCTTTACCTGGTCAGTTTGAAGCTGTGTATTATATGTTTGTGAGGACTTATTTGAAGCATTTTAATTCATTTAAACTTTTTTAAATGGCATTTTACAAACTACAAAGTATTAAGGTGCTGAACAATGCAGAACATGCCACTGAAACAAACTGGCATTGAAATAAAGAGGATCAGAAAATAATATAATCATATTTAGACTCATATTATTCTCGCTAAGATTTTAGAAAAACGGATAAACTCTCATATCAAAATGTATTTGGGTTCTTTTAACATCTTACCTCCTCATCAGTCTGGTTTCAGGAAACAACACAGCACAATAACTGCTTCACTGGAGGTTTTTAGTGTTGTTGAAGCAATGGATGCTAAGGATTATTGTGCTGCACTTTACTTAGACCTGTCTAAAGTCTTTGACACTGTGTGGATCATGGCATCTTATGTCATAAGCTCTCAGAAATTGGTTTCTCAGATCATACTATTAGTTGGTTCTAAAATTATCCCTCAGATCGGTGGCAATGTGTTGAACATAATGTTACATCTTCCAGTTATCTAACTGTTAAAAATGGTGTACCACAAGGTTGTCTTAGGACCTACCCTCTTAAAAAAATCTACATAAGTAATGTAGGTCAGAGCATCACTGATGCATCCTTACATTTCTACGTTGATGATACAGTTATTTACTGTTGAGCTAGAAACGTTGCTAAGGTTTTCCAGCTTTTATACAGTAGTCTGCTTTTGACTTCATCCAGTCAGATTTGTTCGATCTCAAACTTGTGCTAAATGCTTCCAAAACCGGACGTTGTTTTCAAACAGGAAATCGGTTCCAGCAATCCTTCCTTCCATCTTATCTTCGAAGGGTGTTCATGTTGAGTTTGTTGATTCTTATGAATACTTGGATAGTATTTTGCCTCTATAACAACATCAACTACTACCTCGTGCATGTACTGTGTACATTAACTCATACACTGCTTTGCCACTTTGCAAATGTCAATGCTAGAAACCTTTAGTTTATTTTAGTTATACTTTTTATACTCTTTTTTTATACTAGTATGCAAAAACTCAGGACAATATTATGTTCATTAAATGTTTAATGTTTTAGTTTTAGTTTTAGAGTCGGTGTAAATTTTCATACTCTTATACCACTATGCAAAAACTCAGGACAGTGTTAGTTTTACTATTTTATGCTTATGTCTATTATTATATGTTTCAGTGTTTCAATGTTTAGATGTTTACTGTTGCACCGAGGGACTGAGAGAAACGCAATTTCGGTCCTGTGTATGTCCTGTACAGTACATATTGCAGATCTGACAATAAAGTTGACTTTGACTTTGACTTTGACTTTGATATCTTGGTCGATTTGCATCTCTCTTTTAAGCCTCATGTTGAAAACTTGGTAACAAAATTGAAAGTTAAATTGGGTTTCGTTTTCAGAAATAGATCCTGTCTAACTCTGAATGCTAGGAACCATCTTGTAACTGCGACTTTCCTTCCCTCCATACGGTGACATTATTTAGATGAACGCTCCTACAAGCACCCTGCAGATGTTGGATGTTGGATACTGTCTATCATGGTGCGCTAAGATTTAAAACTGGCTGTAACTACTGGACCCATCATTGCACACTGTATTCACTGGTTAACTGGTAATCATTAACTTCACACAAACTCTCCTGTTGGTACATTTTCATCTTTAAAGCACTTCTTGGTCTGCTGCCTTCATACATCTCCTCCTACCTGCAGTGTTCCCTTAGTGCGGACCGAACTTGGCAAAATGGTCTTCTCCTACTCTGCTCCTGTTTCCTGGAATATCTTGCAAAAAGATCTGAAGCTCTCGACCTTGACCTCTCTAAGAGACTTTAAACATCTGTTAAGTTCCTGGCAAAGACCAATGCAGACATGTTCCTGTTTTTAGTATTTTACACCCCCTTATAATGTTTCTTTACTTCATAAAGGGGCTATGCATATTAATCAACATGAATACAGCACATAAATATGGCAGATTTAGCTAAAGAGGCTCATTTTCATCTGTAGTCCCCTGATGTAAGAGATTAAAAAATTGCAATTAACATGTAACTTACATGACCTATAAGGTATGACAATTCCAAATATAGTACCTACTACCAAAGTAGTGTAATTTACTGTAAACATTTATATAAAGAAATAAAAACATGTCACAACCATAAAAGGGGAAAACAGGAGGAAAAAGTAATAAATAAAAAGTTGATTTAAGAATTATTCAAAACATGAGTACAATTTTGATTATCTAGTAACCTTTGCTTAAATGATTTCCCAAAACAGTTTAACGATGTAATATTTCTTAGTTCTAATGGTAGTTCATTCCAAGAATTTGGAGCCCGAACAGAAAACGTCAACTGACCGAAGGAACTTTTTCTACATGTAGCTGTTTTTGTCTCGTTTTTTTTGTTGTCGTTGCTGTTTTTAGTTTCGTTTTTAGTTAATTTCCTCTATTTACTTTTTATTTTATATGCTTTTTATATGACTGTCTATTACTGTTTGTTCCTTTTCTGTTCTTTGTTTAAAACAGGTCCCTCTTGTAACGAGTCCTCGTGACTCAATGAGACTAACATGTATAAATGATGAATAAAAGAATAATTTAAATGTAGATATTTATTACTAAAATTATTAAGAGAACGGTAAAACAATTAAAACAATTCCATCCTTTAAACAAACAAACAAATAAAATCCTCCTTAAAACATTTTACTTGAGTTTTATTTTTTCTCATCTCCAAACCTGGCTGGCATGATTCAGCAACAACCTCTGGTTAATATTGCTGAGTCATGACGGTCCAACCGATGTTGCTAAATTGTGTTTCCTCGGCAGTTTATTTATTTCATTTTGAACGGTTAATTAAAAAAAAACATAAACAAATAAAAACGTAAATATTTCCACCAAAATATTCTGGAAACAAAACAAAAATGTTCAAAAAGGGAACAGGAAGAAGCAATGGCTTATCTAGTCCTGTCCCTAAACTTACATACACATTCTGAACCAAACCAGATTCGTAAAGGAATTAAGAACACAAAAAACACAAAGTGTGGACCAAAAATATTGTAGGCAGAAGCACAATCTTATTAGAGCTTCGCTTTGTTATACATCAAAATCAAAGCAGCAGAATATTATCCTGTATATCTAAAAATAAAGCTAAGTCTGGTACTCTGGACATTCAAAAACCAAACCAAAACAATAAAGTTGAAACGTTTCATCTTTTGTCCGAAAGACTTCCTCAGTCTGAGGTGTTGTATTCAGCTCAATCTTATAAATAGCACCCTCTCACAGTGGATCAACCAGTTTGCTGATGACAGCCAAAACCAGCTGCTCACATAATCAAATAGGACCATCAGCCTAACGATGGATCGTTAGCACCCTGATGTAGTGCTGGACAATAATTAGATAACGATGTATCTCGCAATATACTTTTATTCAATAACGATGATATGAATTTTAAGCATATTTTCGATATTTCGATAGGATTGTAGCGTTTCACTGACGCTTTTCTTTTTCTGTTCGGATTGAAGCAGCTGCTTCAGTTTCAACCCAGAAAGAAAAAGCTGTGACACAAAACGTAAGTGCGTGGTGACGTAGATTGTTTGAGTCCACCAGCAGGCGTTAGCGGTAGCAGGCTAAGCTAATCTCCAACTCGCGTTAAGTTTTCGCTTCAAAACGAGTGCCCATGACCATCAGAATGTGACTGAACAAAGTTTCACAAGCGAAGAGAAAGAGATGACATCACTGATAAGAGAGGAAAGACCAATTCGTTGGTGTGGAAGTGATTGGGCTTTCTAAGATCTGTTACTGCAGGTTTCTTCTGCAGCGAGGTCTACTCAATCTCTTTATGCTGCAAAACGTGATGAAGTCGTTCTAACTAACGGTGGGAACATCTAACTTGTTTAATCTGAAGAGTTTCCACTCGATAGAATATGATGAGAGTCAAAAGATGAAGCGCAATACAGTTTGAGCCAACGTGTCCCTGAAAGTCAAAAAGGCGTTCAATACAGAAACAACTGGATTTTATTTGTAACAGAAGACGTTTCACTTCCCATCCAGGGAGCTTTATCAATTCAATGAGCAGACTGTGAGAGAGAGAGAATTTATACAGGCTGAGCCACTGACACGCACCAACCTATGTAAATTGGAAGCTAACACACACACATACTTGGGATAACACGTACCTGTGACCCATTCAAAGTTCAGTGTGTGAAAGCAGAGCTTACAGAAAACACACACACATCCTACTCCTACTGTATGTAAATTGACAAATCACACCTCACACATTAATAGCAGGGACCTGTCAACGTCTTTGTTAGTTTAATTCACAAACGAGGCTCCTCTGTTCTCATCAGGTGTGAAACGTCTGGGAATCAACCCCAGGGCCGCACCATAAGTTTTAGAAAGTTGGAATCTTAGACCTCCTCCTCTGTTTAACGATGGTTTATCTCGTTTTACATAAACCGCCTCAAGGTGGTTCCCTCAAGGCTCCCCTCAAGGATGTGTGTTGAGCCCTCTCCTGTTCACTCTGCTCACATATTTGTGCAGCTACCCATCCGGGCTGTCATATTGTAAAGTTTGCAGATGATACAGCTGTGGTGGGATGCATCACAAACAATGATGAGTCCAGCTACAGGCAGGAGGTGGAACACCTGGAGAGCTGGTGCAAAGAGAATAACCTTCACATGAATGTGAAGAAGACAAAGGAGATGATTGTGGACTTCAGAAGGAACAAACACACCCACACCCCACTGAACATAAGTGGATCTGCAGTGGAAGTGGTCTCCAGCTACAAGTACTTGGGTGTACACATGAATGATAACCTCAGCTGGAGCAACAACACCACCAGCCTGATCAAGAAAGGTCATCAGAGACTCTACTTCCTCAGACGGCTGAGACAAGCTGGTCTGAGTAGCCCAGTCCTCACCTCCTTCTACAGGTGTGCAGTGGAGAGCATCCTGTGCTCCAGCATCAACGTGTGGCATGGAGGCTGCACAGCTGCAGAAAGAAAAGCTCTACAGAGAGTGGTGAAGGCTGCACAGAAGTCTGTTGGAGTCAGTCTCCCCACCATCACAGACATTTACACCTCCAGATGCAGGAAAAGAGCCACCTGCATCATGAAAGACCCCACTCATCCAGCACACACACTCTTTGCCCCACTCCCCTCAGGACGGAGGCTGAGAAGCATCAAATGTAGAACCACTAGACTGAGGAACAGCTTCTACCCTGAGGCTGTCAGACTCATGAATAAATAAATAATAAGAATAATCACTGCAAAATATCACAACATGCTGATGCTGGTCTGTTTTCTTGTTGCTGTGTTCATCTGTGACCATCTGCTCATACTGACTCATGTTCGTGCTGCTGTTTATAATGATGTTTTTCTATTACATTAGTGCTTAGTGTATTTCTAGTTGATGTTCCTCCATAGTCAGATCCTAGATGTTATTAATGTTTTTCCTCTCACTTTTTGATGTAGGATGTAACTGGGACCCTGTATACATAATCTCGTTTTCATCACATGTACCACATGCGGTGCAAATGACAATAAAGACTCTCTGACTCTCAAACCACCTGTGCTATCGGTCCAAAATGTGAACATTCTGGTCCTCAAAAGAGTGTCCCTTGTCCGTGAGGTGGAGGTGAACAGCTGAGTTTTGTCCAGAGGAGGAGGCTCTACTGTGTTGGGACATTCTTCTGTGAATGGGCTGTTTAGTTTCTCCAATGTAGAGGTCTGGACAGTCCTCGCTGCACTGGACTACGTACACCACACCACTCTGTTTGTGTGTGGGGTTTTTGTCCTCAGGATGGACCAGCCTCTGTCTGAGAGTCCTGCTGGGTTTGAAATGTACTGGGATGTTGTGTTTGTTGAAAATCCTTCTGAAATTTTCTGAAACTCCAGCCACATAAGGGATGACATTGTTTTTTCGTCTGTTTCGTCTGTCCCTGAAACTACGAAGTACTGAAACAAATAGCCCTAGCGCTGCATGTTTTTTTTTAAATTAATTTATTCAAAATAAAAAATTTTCATCAGAAAAAATCAACAACACTGAATGAAAAGGCGCAGAAAGAAGAAAATATTACTGTATTATAATATATGCCCCTTGTTTAAAAAATACAAAATAACTACAAACAAACAACAACCTTCACTTGAACAATCTCCAAACTGAAAACTAAAAAAACTTCAGGTATCCTTCACCTGCACTATACCTTCCCAACAACTTTAATAATATTTTAAAACATATAAATAGTTTTGGAAATGTTTATGGTGATATCAAGTCAACTCCACAATCCTGTTCCCTGAATGACAACTCAGCTCCTTCAGACTAGTTCTAAATGAAGGTTTTACAAACATGTACATTCTCTTCAGGTTATAATGACTCTTTTTTAAAGAAATTTTGATTAAATATTTGGGGGTAATATTTTTATAAGTTTTATACGTGACTTGTAAAATACTATGTTCAACCAAATCATAAAATTTTAATAATTTCAATTGATGAAATAATATATTTGTTGGGTGACCATAGCACTTCCTACTAATAATTCTTATAGCTCTTTTTTGTAAAATAAAAATAGGGTTTGTAATAGTTTTGCATGCTTTTCCCCAAACTTCAATACAATAGATTAAATATGGAACAATCATTACATTATACAATATATACAAAGCTTTGTCATTCAAAAACTATTTTACTTTATACAGTAATTGATTTTGTTATTTTTATTCTTAAGTAATTTACATGAGATTTCCATGTCAGCTTCTCATCAATAATGACACCCAAAGTTTTATTTAATTAACTATGAATTTCAATGCTGTAAATTTTAAAGTTGTTTAAAGTTAAAACTATTAATATTGACACAGTTGAGAATTTTATGGCAAGAAAGTTCATGCTCAATAATCCAGGTACCAAATCCAATAATTCTCAGTCGGGTCATCTGGACAGTTTCTTTTTTATAGAAACTGGATGGAGGATGGAGGGTGAAACGTTTCTATAAAAAAGAAACTGTCCAGATGACCCGACCAAGAATTATTGGATTTGGTACCTGGATTATTGAACATGAACTTTCTTGCCTTGAACCACTTTGGCTGTGGCTGGCTGCCTGGGAGGAGTAGACGAGGGGCAGGACGGTCCCAACTATCTTAGCTCCAGCAAACTGGTTGGTCCACTTAAGGTGTTTACTGCTTGGTGGGGAAACAGTTTGCTGGAACTCCTCTGACTGATGATGCCCTCCGGATGGAGGGTGAAACGTTTCTATAAAAAAGAAACTGTCCAGATGACCCGACTGAGAATTATTGGGTTGAGAATTTTATGTTTATTTGATGGTGATTTCATTTTTTTGGAGGCTAAATACAAATAAAAGGTGAACATTAATTTATTTGTATAGTTTATAGTTTTTTTTTAGGCTTTTATATTGTTTATATCGATATTGAATTATATCGCTATCGACCGAAATTAAGAACTATATCGTGATAAAAAATTTGGCCATATCGGCCAGCCCTACCCTGATGGTTGTTTGCTATTCACAGAGGGCTGAGGGATTCTAGCAATAACAGCATTGTAAGAGGGGGACAGTTGAACACAGAGGCCTCCACCTCTGTTTAAAGCTGCTACTGTATATGTAACTTTTCTAACAATATTTTTTAACACATTTCTTCACTCTGTCACTATCTCCTGACAGACTGATGTTAGACAAGTAATCTCTGAAAAAAACTATATACACCTTGCTTCTCTAAAAGCATTTCAAAAAACCCACAGTGACCCGCCGTTAACCAGCCAATAAAAACAGAGCTTCTCACTTCTCACGCTCCTAACCCACGCAACCCCCCCCCCTGTCCCAGCCCGCAGCGGCCGCGCACGTTCTCGTTCAAAGGATTGCAAAGCGATGCAAAACTGTTTTGTATGTGACACAAATGTATTAAATTCCCCTTCTTCATCCCTGATCTGGACTTTTCTTTTGGTTTTTTTGGTTCCTTCTTTTTACCTGATGGCTGGCTGGAGTCCTGTTTGAGTTTCTTCTCTGCTTTCAGGAAGGCCCAACCACATTTCTTTAGAGCCTGTTTTGTGTGTGATTTCTCCTTCTGTCTGGCTCATGAGTTAGTGGGGACACTGTCTGCTCTGTGATACAGAGTCCTGATGACTCCTAACTTGTGCTCCAGAGGGTGATGGGAGTCAAACTGTAAATACTGGTCTGTGTGAGTGGGTTTGCGGTACACCTCAGTTTGCAAATTTCCTCTATCAGAAACTGAGACCTCACAGTCCAAGAAAGCCAACCTGCCATTTTTTACATCTTCTCGTGTGAACTTGATATATTTATCCACAGAGTTGATGTGATCAGTGAAATGTTGGACTTCCTGAGATTTAATTTTAACCCAGGTGTCGTCAACATACCTGAACCAATGACTTGGTGGTCTCCCTGAAAAGGACGTCAAGGCTCTCTTTTCTACCTCCTCCATGTACAGGTTGGCAACAATAGGAGAAACTGGAGACCCCATAGCACACCCATGTTTCTGCCTATAATATTGCTCCCCATATGTGAAGTAGGTTGACTGCAGGCACAGTTTCAAGAGTTGACGCTCAAAGTGGTGTCTGATTTTAACCTTAAACAGACCACCTCTACTGCCTCATCAACAGGAATGCACGTAAAGAGTGATGTGACATCAAAAGAGACCATTGTTTCATCAGTCTCCATGATGACATCCCTCACCTTATCCGCAAAGCCCATGGTATTTTGTACGTGGTGTTCTGAGCTGCCAAGTAAAGGGATGAGTACAGACGCCAGTTATTTGGAAACATTTATGAATACAACATCTCAAAGTCTTTCGGACGAAAGACGAAAGGTTTCTACTTTTTTGTTTTGTTTTGTGAAGATCCAGAGGACCAGACTTAGCTTTTTTAGATTTTTCTACCTGGAGTATTGAGCATGCATCAGGGTTATCCTGTTTTTTCCGTTGGTGGAGGGGGAGGCCATCATCAAGAAAATGAAGCCTTCATCCTGCGCCCTGGATCCTTTCTCCTCGTCTCTCATATCACTCTGCAATAGGCCCACTAATCACTCAAATAATAAATCAGTCTCTACAATCTGGTCATGTTCCACTGCCTCTAAAAACTGCCATCATTAGGCCTCTTCTGAAAAAATCTAATTTGGATCCCGACATTTTTTCTAATTACCGCCCAATTTCACACCTCCCTTTTCTGTCTAAAGTGCTGGAAAAAGCTGTTGCTGCTCAGCTGCAGGATCACCTACAACAACACTCCCTGTATGAGAAGTTCCAGTCTGGATTCAGGGCAGCTCACAGTACAGAGACTGCATTGCTGAGGGTTACCAATGATGTCCTCTTGGCTGCTGACACTGGCTCTCCCTCCATCCTTGTCCTCCTTGACCTCACTGCAGCCTTCGACACTGTGGACCATAGTATCCTCCTCCACCGTCTTCATGTGGAGGTCGGTCTCTGCGACACCGTCCTGGACTGGTTCAAATCTTTCCTCTCCAATAGGCTGGAATGTGTTAGTCTTGGCAACGCCACGTCCCAGACAGTCTGTGTCTCCTGTGGTGTCCCTCAGGGGTCGGTTCTGGGGCCCCTGCTGTTTTCCCTTTACATGCTGCCTTTAGGTCAAATTATTAATCAGTTCAACATTTCTTTTCACTGTTATGCCGACGATACACAGCTTTACATCAGGACTGGAGCATCCTCATCTTCCACCTTGTCATCTCCATCTTCACTCACTGCCCTCTCTGCCTGCCTGGAGGCAATTAGGGCATGGATGAATCAGAACTTTCTTCAATTAAACTGCTCCAAGACTGAGGCCATACTGATTGGCACCCCTCACCAGGTACAAACATCTCCTATAACAACACTTTCCTTTTCTGGACAAGACATCCCTAGACTAGACCAATTTATAGATAAACAAAATATTCTAAGCAACAGTCAGTATGGGTTTAGATCAAAAAACTCTACATCAATGGCTCTCATGGAATTAATGGAACAAATAACTACTGCTGTCGATCAAAAACAACATTGTATCAGTATCTTTGTTGATTTAAAAAAAGCATTCGATACTATTGATCACACCATTCTCCTTGAAAAACTGAACAAATATGGTATTAGAGGACCAGCATTACAGTGGGTATCTAGCTACTTAAAAAATAGGAAACAATTTGTACAAATAAATGATGTAAGATCTGACCTCTGTAATATCACATGTGGAGTTCCCCAAGGCTCTGTACTTGGACCAAAGCTTTTTATTTTATATGTGAATGACTTGGTAAATGTGTCAGGACTCCTTAAATGTGTACTTTTCGCTGATGATACCACTTTTTTCTGTTCAGGTGAAGATATAGAACAAATGTTAGAATTGATAAAGACAGAATTTGTCAAGATACAAACTTGGTTTAAAATAAATAAATTATCATTAAATCTAGAAAAAACTAATTACATGATATTCGGTAATAAAAAGAAAACTGTTGATGTTCCACTCAAAATTGAGGATGTTGAGATTTGTAGAGTGAATGAGGTGAAGTTTTTGGGTGTTATCATTGATGACAAACTGACATGGAAACAACACATAAATTCTGTAAGAATAAAAATAGCTAGATCGATAGCAGTACTGTACAAAGTCAGAGACCTATTAAATGATAAAGCTCTGTATTTGTTGTATAACACAATCATTGTTCCACACTTAATCTATTGTATTGATGTTTGGGGGAAAGCGTGTAAAACAATCACAAAGCCTATTTTTGTATTACAGAAAAGAGCTGTAAGAATTATCACTAGAAAGCATTACCGTCATCCATCAAGTACATTATTTTATCAACTAAAATTATTGAAGTTCCATGATTTGGTAGACTATAATATTTTATCAGTTATGTATAGAGCTCAAAATAATGCATTACCTTTAAATATCCAAATGCACTTTGTTAAAAGACAAAGTTGTTATAATCTTAAGGGGACAGAGTTGTTTGTAAAACCACAATTCAGAACCAGTTTGAAGGGACGTTCTACCTCAATCCAGGGAATTAGATTATGGAATGGCTTGGAGAATGTAGTTAAAAATGCCAAGTCAATGTTTACATTTAAAAAAATGATCAAAACAAATGTGTTAAAAAAATATATGTGAAATAACGTAATGTGTATTGTATTAGTTAGAAAATTAGAAAGAGTTAGTCATTTTGTACTGTTAGTTAGAAAATTAAAAAGAGTTAGTAATTTTGTACTGTTGGTTGAAGAATATTATTGTTTAACCTGACTGTTGGAAAAAGTTGGTTGAAGATTATTATTGTTTACATGGTTTGACTACTGTTGTTTAATCTGATTGTTGGAGATAAGGGGCAGATATAATAAGATTTATTCTTCTTTCTGCCACCTTTCATTTTTTTACATTTTGTACACTATCATTATGAGATTGCCTTGTATTGTTTCTTTTGTAAAAAAATGAACAAATTTAATAAACATAAACATAAACATAAACATCCCCCTCTCCACCTCTGTTACTAATCTTGGAATAAAAATGGACTCCAATCTTACATTTGAAAATCACATTAAGCATCTGTTTAAAACTTGCTTCTTCCATCTTCGAAACATCTCCAGACTTCGCCCATCCCTAACTTTTTCCGATGCTGAGAAGCTCGTCCATGCTTTTGTCTCCTCCAGGCTCGACTACTGCAACTCCCTGTTTATTGGAATCCCTGGCAAAAACCTTCAGAAACTTCAATATATTCAAAACAGTGCAGCAAGGATCTTGTTGAGAGTTCGTAAATTTGAACATATTACGCCCATTCTCCATAACCTTCATTGGCTTCCTGTCGCCTACAGAATTCAGTACAAAACTGCTCTCATTACACATCAATGCTTACACGGAGCTTCACCAGATTATCTGAAGGATATTCTTATTCCATACTCATCCACCCGGTCGCTGCGGTCACAGAACAGCAATCTCCTTCACATTCCGAGAACCAAATTAAGGACCATGGGAGACCGGGCTTTCAGTGTGGCTGCCCCCCGCCTGTGGAACTCTCTTCCTGACTGTCTAAGAGCCCCACAGTCTGTGGTTGACTTTAAGAGCGGCTTGAAGACCTTTCTTTTCAACCGAGCATACTCTACCTCCTCATGATTCTACTTTTGATCTTATTGATTTTACTTGTTTACTTGTTTTATTGACATTTAATTCTGTTGCACTTTGTAGCACTTTGAGATTTTCATTAATGAAAAGTGCGTTATAAATTGAATTCATTATTATTATTATTTTCCCCTCCAAACGTATCAATGAATTCCAGCAAATTTGATAGACAAGCTCATAAAAAACAAAACACAAAAAAAGGAAAAGGAGGAAAAAAACACTCAAGTCATTATATTTGTTTAGTAAATTATTTTTATACGTTTATTTTTAATTTAAAGATTGAAAAACACAGTTGTAACTCCTTACAACTATTCCACATCTGAAGCCCTCTAACTGAAGTTGTTTTTAATATTTGTCCTAACTTTTTTTTTTTAAATAAATCCTTCTCTTGTAAATCATAGTTTTTCTCTTTAATTTTGAACCACTTTTGTATACAGCTTGGAAGGAGTTTATTATAGGCTTTGTACATACCGGTAATCAGTGCTGCTGAGTTCTACTAAGTCATAAAATAATAAATAAATGATCCTGATATGTTTTTTTTTTACATCTTTTTTGTTGTTGTTGTTACTTTTATGATTGTCTATTGTTGTCGTTGTTATCCACTCTTTGTTAAATCAATCAGGTCTCTTGTAAATGAGTCCCCGAGGCTCAATGGGATATTAACCTGTATAAATAAAGGTTGAATGAATGAATGAAAATAATACTATATTACTTTATGGGTACAACTTTTCAACTCAAGAGTCAAGAGTCAGTTTATTGGCATTGTCAATGAACAGGATTCACAGACTAGGAACTTGCTTCAGCATAAAGGTGTAAATAAAAGATAAAAGAAAACATATGTACACACCAACCAATACAATACTGTATTCAGGAAAAAAATGTGCAAATGGAGTAGTGCAGTTACTTTGTACTCCTACCCCTTTCACATAAGACAATAAAAATTAATGAAACTGGTGTAAACAATTTCCTGCGGGATCAATACATTTCTATCTTATCTGATCTTATTTTTTTTATTTATGTATTTATTCAGTCATTCATTCAACCTTTATTTAGTCAGGTAAATCTCATTGAGCCTCGAGGGCTTATTTACAAAAGTGACCTGCTACAAACTAAAATATGTACAAATTGTATGTAAAAATATGTAAAAATGTATTTATGTATTTATCTTATAAAATAAAAGTACAACAAAGTAAAAAAAGAAAGAAAAGTTCCTCATGTCGTTGTCAGACGTGACTCATTACCTGATGACAGTGAGAGTTTCATTCTTCTGTGTCAAAAAGTGAAGTCTGTGAAGCTACAGTACAGCTCTGGGCGGGGCGACAGATCAACGGGGTTGCACATCTCGACAGAACACCACGCAGCCAGTGGGCGGGGCTTGTCGGGCCGAGTCTGTCAGCAGAGCCTCTTCTTCGTCCCGCTTCAGAGCGGAAGAAGCCCACGGTTTCCTGAGACAGGAAAAGCTGCGAGTCCCGAGGCGAGCCGTGGCTTCTCCCCACGCAGACCCGCTGTTCGACACGAGGGCCTGACACAAACTGTGACCGTGACCGTGGAAGAAGAACGGGGCGCGACTCGCTGAGAGATGGACTGGCTGTGCGGACCAGAGCTCCCCTTCTGGGTGAGTACACACATATTACTACTGCTCTGTGTACATGTACACGGTGGTACAACAAGTACACCAAACTTTAATAAGTACAGTACTCCATGATCCGGTGTCGGTCCACTCCGGCTGATGAAAGTAAAATAACGGACAGCCTGGTGAGGTCATCATGTATCAATCACGTTAATTAAGAGCACCAAGGATGGTGGGGGGAGTGGTGGCGCAGAGGCTAAGGAAGGGTCGCCGGTTCGACTCCCCGGACAGACGACATCAAGTATGTGGGATGAAAAGGTGAAGCACAGGGCAGACTGGTGGTAAAACTCATAGAAATGAAAAATATAAAGTGCAATATGCAAACAAACACATGTGTACAGCTGTTCACACAGGACATTAAAATTCATGAACACTTTAATGTTTCTCTCACACCTGCCTCCACTCTGGGCCCTTGAGCAAGACCCTTAACCCCCACCATCTGCTCCCCTGGGCGTAGTACATGGCAGCTCTCTGCTCCACACAGAGGGCTGTGGTAGCTCGGTGGTCTGTGGTGTCAGGAAGGACATCCGACAAAAACAACCGCCAAGTCCGTGTCAGCTAGTTCACTGTGGAGACCCCTGAAGAAGAAAACACCATCAAGGATGACATAATAATAATA
>JBBPBX010069227.1:4672-18917 GCA_038048925.1 Garcialebias charrua
TATATATATAGGGAGTCCCCGACTTACGAACGAGTTCTGGACCTAAGGACCGTTCGTAGGTCGAATTTGCCGTAAGTCGGAGCCCATAGCACGTGTCGTTCGTAGGTCCGGATTTTGCTGTAAGTCGCGGCCATGACGCTAACGCAACGCCGCTCACCCGTTGATCGGCATGAGACTGAACAAGCGTACATACTGGTCCATAAACATTTACAGAACTTTATTTACAAACACTTAGCTAACACATTACACCACACATTCATCCATAAACACATACAGTACCCGCACAGCATGTACTGTACTGTAATGTTAAACAGTGCTATTCAGCACGGCACATCCAATAATTAAAAAAATACTGTACATGTATGAAAACAAAGTGCCTTAGTGTACAGTCCAGTCCAGGAACTTTAAAAAGGTATTTTCAGTACAGAAAAAGCATAGAAAATAAAAATCTCTTGTTTTCATTGAACAAAAAAGTCACATCCATGACAAACAAGTCACACCCATCAGAAACAGGTTGTAACATCAGGAACAAGTCACACCCATCAGAAACAGGTTCCAACCATCAGGAACAAGTCCCTTCCTTCAGAAACAGTTCTCAACCATCATTAGCAAAGCACATCCATCATAAAGAATTTTCAACCAACAGGAACAAGTCACTTCCTTCAAAAACAGTTCTCAACCATCATTAGCAAAGCACATCCATCATAAACATTTCTCAACCATCAGGAGCAATTGACATCCATCATAAACACTTTTCAACCATCATTATCAAATCACATCATCAAGAGCAATTGACATCCATTGCAACCATCATGTATGAAAAACCAATGCCTAAGTGTACAGTCCAGGAACTTAAAAAAGTTAGAAGCAGCACAAAAACAGCATACAAAAGAAAATTCCCTTCATTTGATTGAAGTGGAGGTAGACATGCTTATTAGGTGGTTCTGATATTCAAACCTGGATCAGATGGAACTGCTTAGCCATTGAGCAATGACTCAACCATGAATGATGGGTGCATGGGAGTCCAGATGTGAGTTCTGGTCAGGTGTGTGGTCCTGATGTGATGGAGAGATGCTGGAAGATGCTGGAGGAGTGAGGAGAGAGCAAAGGACACAGACCAGCAGGTCTTTCCATCAGGTCAGGTGTGTTCTTGTTTTGGCTGCAGTCATTGATGTGGATGCATGTCAGGGTTAGTCACATGATGTGACACACAGGTGATGGATGGAGAGAAGCTGGAGGAGGCAGGACGATAGTGAGGATAGAGCAGAGGACATAGGTCTGTCCATGAGGTCAGGCTCAGCAGGTGTTGTCTGTTGAAAGACCCACAAACATGAACATCTGAAGTTAAAGCAGGATCATAAACAGCAATAAAAAGATAAAACACAGACAGAAAACAAGTTCAACTCACTGTTAGGCACAAGGTGTTGACACACAGGTGATGGATGGAGAGAAGCTGCAGGAGGCAAGAGGATAGTGAGGAGAGAGCAGAGGACACAGGTCTGTCCATGAGGTCAGGCTCAGTAGGTGTTGTCTGTTGAAAGACACACAAACATGAACATCTGCAGTTAAAGCAGGATCATGACCTGCAATAAAAAGATAAAACACAGACAGAAAACAAGTTCAACTCACTATTAGGCACAAGGTGTTGACACACAGGTGATGGATAGAGAGAAGTTGCAGAAGGATAGTGAGGACAGAGCAGAGGACACAGGTATGTCCTTGAGGTCAGGCTCAGTAGGTGTTGTCTGTTAAAAGACACACAAACATGAACATCTGAAATTAAAGCAAGATCACGAAGAGCAATAAAAAGGTAAAACACTGACAGAAAACTGAAAGTTATGTACAAGCCCAAAACCAGAAAAGTTGGCACGTTGTGGAAATCGCAAATAAAAACAGAATACAATGACTTGCAAATCTTTTTCAACCTATATTCAATTGAACACACTGCAAAGACCACATACTTAACGTTCGAACTGGTAAACTTTGTTATTTTTTGCAATTATTAGCTCATTTGGAATTTGATGCCTGCAACATGTTTCAAAAAAGCTGGCACAAGTGACAAAGAAGACAGAGAAATTTGAGGAATGCTCATCAAACACTTATTTGGAATATCCCACAGGTGAACATGCAAATTGGGAACAGGTGGGTGCCATGATTGGGTATAAAAGCAGCTTCCTTGACATGCTCAGTCATCCACATAGAAGGATGGGGCGAGGGTCACCACTCTGTGAACAAATGCGTGGGCAAATTGTCGAACAGTTCAAGAACAACTTTTCTCAACGAGCTATTGCAAGGAATTTAGGAATTTCACCATCTACGGTCCGTAATATCATCAAAAGGTTCAGAGAATCTGGAGAAATCACTACACGTAAGGGGCAAGGCCGAAAACCAACATTGAATGCCCGTGACCTTCGATCCCTCAGGCGGTACTGCATCAAAAACCGACATCAGTGTGTAAAAGATATCACCACATGGGCTCAGGAATACTTCAGAAAACCACTGTCAGTAACTACAGTTCGTCGCTACATCTGTAAGTGCAAGTTAAAGCTCTACTATGCAAAGCAAAAGCCATTCATCAACAAGATCCAGAAACGCCGCCGGCTTTGCTGGGCCCGAGCTCATCTGAGATGGACTGATGCAAAGTGGAAAAGTGTTCTGTGGTCTGATGAGTCCACATTTCAAATTGTCTTTGGAAACTGTGGACGTCGTGTCTTACGGACCAAAGAGGAAAAGAACCATCAGGACTGTTATAGGCGCAAAGTTCAAAAGCCAGCATCTGTGATGGTATGGGGGTGCATTAGTGCCCAAGGCATGGGTAACTTACACATCTGTGAAGGCACCATTAATGCTGAAAGGTACATACAGGTTTTGGAGCAACATATGCTGCCATCCAAGCGACGTCTTTTTCATGGACGCCCCAGCTTATTTCAGCAAGACAATGCCAAGCCACATTCTGCACGTGTTACAACAGCGTGGCTTCGTAGCAAAAGAGTGCGGGTCCTCCCCTGGCCTGCCTGCAGTCCAGACCTGTCCCCCATTGAAAATGTGTGGCGCATTATGAAACGTAAAATACGACAACGGAGACCCCGGACTGTTGAACAACTTAAGCTGTACATCAAGCAAGAATGGGGAAGAATTCCACCTGAAAAGCTTCAAAAATTGGTCTCCTCAGTTCCCAAACGTTTACTGAGTGTTGTTAAAAGGAAAGGCGATGTAACACAGTGGTAAATATGTCCCTGTGCCAACTTTTTTGCAATGTGTTGCTGCCATTGAATTCTAAGTTAATGGTTATTTGCAAAACAAAATAAAGTTTCTCCGTTCGAACATTAAATATATTGTCTTTGCATTCTATTCAGTTGAATATGGGTTGAAAAAGATTTGCAAGTCATTGTATTCTGTTTTTATTTGCGATTTGCACAACGTGCCAACTTTTCTGGTTTTGGGCTTGTACCATAACTCATGTTCCCTGAAGGAGGGAACGAGGTGCAACATACTTGCTATGGGAATTGCGCCCCCGCGCGATTACCTGAAGGAATATACTCACGCCTTTACGGCTGGGGGCGTCACCGCCGCGCCAGAGGCCCCGCCCTCTGGGTACTTAAGCGGCTGACGCCCCTCCATCTTCCTCAAAAGTTGCACTTCACCGAGCATTCAGCATTGAAAAGGGCCAGTTATGTTGCACCTCGTTCCCTCCTTCAAGGAACATGAGTTATGGTGCATAACTTTCAGTTCCCTTTCAGTTGGTCTCTCGGTGCAACATACTTGCTATGGGAACGTAATCCATTCACACCCTTGAAATGCTCAGTAAAATGCATGCCAGAGTGAACGTCTGCCCCTGACCAGTAGGCATCCCAAGGCTGCTTTCTACTGAATATTAGAAAGAACAGCCTGAGTGACGTCACCTGCAGTAACATCCAAACTGTAATGCCTTGCAAAAGTATTCAAGGAGCTCCAATTCGCAGCAGCGCAGATGTCTGCGACTGGTACACCCTTGAACAATGACCAGGAAGTGGCCAGGCCCCTAGTAGAGTGAGCATGCACTCTAGAGGGCACCTGTTGACCTTTGCTACCGTAGGCCCTTTTAATGGCCTCAGTCACCCAATGTGAGAGGCGTTGTTTTGATAGGGCTCTCCCGGTAGCAGGTGCTGCAAAGCAGACGAACAGTTGGTTTGTTCTTCTCCATTCGGATGTTCTCTGCATGTAGGTGCGTAAAGCCCTCATTGGGCAGAGAGCCGTCAGCCTTTCCTGATCCTGAGTCAGGACAGGGGCAGGTAGAAAAGAGGAGAGATCAAAATCTAGACTCCTATAGTTCAGGGTCCAGACCTTGGGAGTGTAAGCGAGATTAGGCCTCAGTGTGACCTTTGACCCGTCCGGGGCGAATCTGCTACACATTGGATGTACAGATATTGCGTGGAGGTCACCCACGCGTTTTGCAGAGCAAAGTGCCAGGAGTAAAGCAGTTTTATAAGATAGTAAATCTATCGTAACCTCACTCAGTGGCTCGAATGGAGGGTCGCATAGAGCTCCCAAGACCAAACCGAGGTCCCAACCAGGGGTCAAGATCCTGTTGGGTGGTTTAGACCGAAGAACACCCTTCATAAATCTTATTATGATTGGGTGTGCTCCAGGTGTCTTGTTTCCCCAGCCTTCATGACAGGCAGAAATCGCTGAAAGGAAGACTTTAATCGTTGAATGAGAATGACCTTTCTCCAAGAGATCCTGGAGGAAAGTCAGAAGTTGGACCAGGTTGCATGCATAAGAAATAATATTTATTTCTGAGCACCAGGCCTTGAAGATACGCCACTTCTGAGCGTATAAAGATTGTGTTGAATCTGCATGAGCATTTTGTATGGTTAACACCACACTCTCCGGCAGGCCTGCCGCCATTAACCTGTCCCTTTCGGCTGACAGGCTGAGACTCCTGGCAGTTCTTGGCCCGGGTGGCCGTAGCGCCTCCTCTGGCGATCCAGAGGCTGGCAGCCCCTGGGGGTCCACCAAGCTTGGAAGAGAACAATTTTTCCCTAGATTGTCCTGCTCAGGGATAATTGATGGCGGGTGCAACCTGTCATCGCCGTTGGACAGGTTTGGAAGAAGAAAATTATTGTCTTCCTCCAAGTTTTGAGGCTACGGGCCATGTAGGCAAGCAGACCTCCTTACTCCAGTCCTTTTTGTGGAGTGGCCTAGATCACTGGCCCTTGGCTTCAGCGAAGCCTTGGTGCCAGGCAAATTGGCCGGGTCCTGTATTCCGTTTGTGGTGAAATTATGTTTGAAAACAGCTTCGGATCAGCACGTAGCGGGAGGTCACGTGCTGCCTGACCGCTAGCCTCGTAACCTGTTGGCGAGGAGGGGGTTCGGGCCAAGGCACTTGCAGCGCGTCCGCTGTTCTGTGGCACAGTTCAAACAGAGCAGGGATAGAGAAGTCCGTGTCCGGGAGCGCAGGTAGGGGGGGTTGGGTGAGGTCGTCACCCTGATCCTCCAGCTCTACGTCCGCCTCCTCCGTTGAAAATTCACCCGAGGCTGAGATCGATATCTCGTCGTCATTCATCATGCCCCAGGTGTCGAATTCGACAGTCAGGCCCTCCATTGGGGCCAACGCATCAGGGGTATCGCCGCATTCGACCCGTGTGCTCTCCAGCTCCGGCGTGGGGGTGAGAGGCTCCGTTCATCTCCTCCACTTTGTGTCCGGTCATTGTTCTGTTCACACAGACAACTCAGTCCTCACCTCTCCACTCTGATGTCCTTTTCTGTTTCTGCTCCAGTTTACCAGAGTGAGTTTTTGGCTGCCCTGACAGCATTTTTGTTTTGTTGTTTAAAATAAATTATTATTATTTTAAACTCCTGCCTCGTTCGCTTTCCTGCACGTGGGTCTAACACCAGAGGAACCTGACAGAATGACCGGACCAGACCCAGACCCAGCAGGTTTTGTGAACAGTACCGAGCGCTGCTCAGAATGGGACCGACTCCACCGGGTAACCCGTAAATATATTGACACTGTGGCCACTTCCTATGATCTACAGGAGAGGTTGGTGGCCAGTGATGACTTTATACAGGTGTTTACCCGGTTGGAGATAGTAGGTGATGACCCATGGCTGTTTGGACTGTTTGCTGAAGCCTGGACCGAGAGAGAAAGGTCACACTCTCGTCTCCTGCAAACTATTGCCCTGCCCTTGGTGCCAACCACTGTGGTCTCCTCGCCTGCGGTCTCGACGGTGGTCTCCTCGCCTGCAGTCTCGACGGTGGTCTCCTCGCCTGCAGTCTCGACGGTGGTCTCCTCGCCTGCAGTCTCGACGGTGGTCTCCTCGCCTGCAGTCTCGACGGTGGTCTCCTCGCCTGCAGTCTCGACGGTGGTCTCCTCGCCTGCAGTCTCGACGGTGGTCTCCTCGCCTGCAGTCTCGACGGTGGTCTCCTCGCCTGCAGTCTCGACGGTGGTCTCCTCGCCTGCAGTCTCGACGGTGGTCTCCTCGCCTGCAGTCTCGACGGTGGTCTCCTCGCCTGCAGTCTCGACGGTGGTCTCCTCGCCTGCAGTCTCGACGGTGGTCTCCTCGCCTGCAGTCTCGACGGCGCCCGACGACGTCTCAGAGGGTCCAGACGACGAGGGTCAGGATGACGTCTCAGAGGAGCCCAACGACGAGGGTCCGGATGACGTCTCAGAGGAGCCCAGACGACGAGGGTCCGGATGACGTCTCAGAGGAGCCCGACAACGAGGGTCCGGATGACGTCTCAGAGGAGCCCGACAACGAGGGTCCTTACGACGAGGGTCCAGACGAAGAGGGTCTCCACGACGAGGGTCCCGACGAAGAGGGTCCCCACGACGTCTCAGGGGGTCCCTACGACAAGGATCCCAACGACGAGGGTCTCGACGAAGCAGACGACGTCTCCGAGGGTCTCGACGAAGCAGACGACGTCTCCGAGGGTCTCGACGAAGCAGACGACGTCTCCGAGGGTCTCGACGAAGCAGACGACGTCTCCGAGGGTCTCGACGAAGCAGACGACGTCTCCGAGGGTCTCGACGAAGCAGACGACGTCTCCGAGGGTCTCGACGAAGCAGACGACGTCTCCGAGGGTCTCGACGAAGCAGACGACGTCTCCGAGGGTCTCGACGAAGCAGACGACGTCTCCGAGGGTCTCGACGAAGCAGACGACGTCTCCGAGGGTCTCGACGAAGCAGACGACGTCTCCGAGGGTCTCGACGAAGCAGACGACGACGTGGTCCCCAACGACGGGGGTCCTGGCGATGACGACGTCTGTGTTCCGGCCGACGTCTGTGTTCCGGCCGACAAAGAAGGTGTAACGGCCGAATGTGGTGTCCCAGCCGTCCCTTTCCTTGGGGGCATGTTTCTTGCTGGACGGTACTCTGGTCGCCCGGGTGACGTGCTGCCACATTATGGACGGCCTCCTGGACGTCCTCCAGATTGGGCTGGTGGTGATGGGCGGCCTCCTGGACGTCCTCCAGATCGGGCTGGTGGTGATGGGCGACCTCCTGGGCTCCCCGGAGGAGATGAAGGCTTTTTATAAGGCAGAAAGAGAGTGAGTAATGAGTTCAGCTTGGCAGGTGGCTGATGAGACAGGTGTGAATGATTAAGGCTACAGGCTTGAGCACAGAGAGACAGACTGAAAAGTGAGTGGGAAAATGACAGAGACTGAATGAGATAAACAACAATCACAAAGCTCAGAATGACAAAAGGAAGACAGGAGGAAAACACAAATAAACATAAAGAAACAGAGCCTAAAGAAATAGACAGGGACAGAGAGCCTAAAGAAACAGACAGGGACAGAGCCTGACATATATGTCACGTGGCCGAGGTACCCATGGCTTCGGCGACAAGTTCCATCCGCTGCCGCAGCACCGCATCCATCATGAGGCTGCAGTGTGGGCAAAAGTCGGGCGCGTCCAGCGCTGTCTTTTCATGAAACATTCCCAAGCAGACTGGACAGGCCTCGTGGGTGTCCGACGCTGCGAGAGAAAAGCCATAGCCACTGAGGCAGGCGCGCGAGGTTGGGCTCGCTGCCCCGGCGGTCTTCCTTGGAAGTTTTGCTACTCGCTTTCCCTTCTCCGGAGGCATGTCCGAGATGAGGCGAGCGAGTCCTTCCATAATTTTCCTTCTTATATCTTTAGATGTCTCCTCCGTCGCGTTGCTTTCGTTGGCTAACCTGTTAGGAATTAGCGAGGCAGCCTCCTTTTTTAAATTTGGTGCCCATGTCAGCCATCACTGTGTGAGAGACGGGGGACACCTGGACAGGTGTAACTTGCAAGTTAAATATTTAGTTATTGCAATAAATACAGGTAGTCCTCGGGTTACGACGGTCTCGAGTTACGACGCTTCGTGGTTACAAGTTGTAAACGGAGATAGAAGATTGATTAATTCCAACGTATAAAGCATTACAATAATCAAGTCTGGAGCTCACAAATGGCTTTCTCCAGATCACTACGGCTAAGGAGTACCTTTACTTTAGAGAGCAGACGGTGCTGAAAGAAGCTGGTTTTGACAACAGAACTGATCTGTTTATCAAGCTTTAAGTTGGAGTCAAGCTCCACTCCAAGATTTCTTACCACCTGGTTGAACTGGGGGAGTGGAAAACCGAAACTGGGACTGGGAAGGATGTTGCTGGTGTCACTGGATGCACCAAATAAAATGCATTCGGTTTTATCAGTGTTTAGGTGGTGAAAGTTTTGAGAGAGCCAGTGCTTAATGGGCGGCCGTGGCGTAGTGGTAATGGCAGTCGTCCCCCGATCGGAAGGTTGGCGGTTCGAATCCCGGTTCCCCACACCATGTGTTGTTGTGTCCTTGGGCAAGACACTTAACCCCGAGTTGCTCCCGGTAGGACTGGAAAGCACCTTGCATGGTAGTCTGCCGCTACCGGTGTATGAATGTGTGTAGCATTCAATGTGTGTAGCACTTTGAGATTTTCACTAATGAAAAGTGTGTTATAAATTGAATTCATTATTATTATTATTATTATTATTATTATTATTATTAATGTCATTTAAGCAGTTGACAATAGTGTTTGAACTGAGTGAGGGATTGAGAGTGACCGACAGATAGATTTGTAGACGTCTGCATACAGATTAAAAGACAGATTATGGCGTGCAATGATTGGTCCTAATGGCAGCATGTCTTCTTCTTCTTCTTTCGGCTTTTCCCTTTTCAGGGGTCGCCACAGCGAGTCATCCTCCTCCACCTCACTCTGTCCTCTGCATCCTCTGTCCTCACTCCAACTACCTTCATGTCCTCTCTAACTGCATCCATATATCTCCTCTTTGGCCTCCCTCTTTGTCTTTTTCCAGGCAGCTGCATTTCTAACATTCTTCTACCAATATACCCACTGTCCCTCCTCTGGATGTCCAAACCATCTCAATCTGGCCTCCCTAACTTTATCTCCCAGTTGTTCAACATGTACTGTACCTCTGATGATCTCATTCCTGATCTTATCCATCCTTGTCACTCCTAAGGAGAACCTCAGCATCTTCATTTATGCCATTTCCAGTTTTTTCTCCTGTCTTTTTGTCAATGATACCGTCTCCAGACCATACAATATAGCTGGTCTCACCACTGTCTTGAAAACTTTTCCTTTGACCTTTGCTGACACCTTTTTGTCACAAATCACTCCTGAAACTTTTCTCCATCCACTCCATCCTGCCTGGACTCTCTTTTTCACCTTTACCACATTTCCCATTTTCCTACTTGAAGTCATGCACCTTTGTGACCTCTGCTTCTTGTAGCCTCACTGTTCCACCAGCCTCCCTCTCATTCACACACATGTACTCTGGTCTTACTACGGCTGACTTTCATTCCTCTTCTTTCAAGTGCATACCTCCACCTCTCCAAGTTCTCTTCCACCTGTTCCCTGTTCTCACCACAGATCACAATGTCATCTGCAAACATCATAGTCCATGGGGATTCCTGCCTGACCTCATCTGTTAGTCGGTCCATCACCAGAGCAAACAAGAAGGGGCTCAGAGCCGATCCTTGATGCACTCCCACCTCCACCTTGAAGCTATCTGTCACTCCTACAGCACATCTCACCACTGTCCTGCTGTCCTCATACATGTCCTGTACCAGTCTAACATACTTTTCTGCCACTCCAGATTTCCTCATGCAATACCACACCTCCTCTCTTGGCACCCTGTCATATGCTTTTTCTAAATCCACAAACACACAATGGAGTTCTTTCTGACCCTCTCTGTACTTCTCTATCAACATCCTCAAAGCAAAGATGGCATCTGTGGTGCTCTTTCTTGGCATGAAACCATACTGCTGCTCACAGATAGTCACCTCTTGTCTAAGTCTTGCTTCCACAACTCTCTCCCAGATCTTCATTGTGTGGCTCATCAACTTAATTCCTCTGTAGTTGCTACAACTCTGTACATCACCCTTGTTCTTAAAAATGGGCACCAGCACACTTCTCCATTCTTCAGGCATTTTCTCACCCTCAAATATTCCATTAAATATTTGAGTCAAAAACCTCACTGCCACCTCTCCAAGACATTTCCAAACCTCCACTGGTATGTCATCAGGTCCTACTGCCTTCCCCTTCTTCATTCTTTTCAAAGCTTTCCGGACTTCACCCTCACTAATCTTTCCCACTTCCTGGTCCACAGTTTCTATGACCTCCACTCTTCTTTCTCTTTCATTCTCTTCATTCATTAGCTCCTCAAAGTAATCCTTCCATCTTCCCATCACACTCTCCTCACTTGTTAGAACATTCCCATTCCCATCTTTAATAAGCCTAACCTGCTGCACATCCTTTCCAGCCTGATCCCTCTGTCTTGCCAATCGGTACAAGTCCTTCTCGCCCTCTTTAGTGTCCAGTCTCCCATACAACTCATTGTACGCCCTCTGCTTTGCCTTAGCTACTTCCCTCTTTGCTCTATGTCCCATCTCCTTATATTCCTGTTTCCTCTCTTCAGTCCTCTCACTGTCATATTCTTCTTAGCTAATCTCTTTCTTTGAATGGCATCCTGCACTTCACTATTCCACCACCAGGTTTCTTTATCATCCATTCTCTGTCCAGATGACACCAAGTACCTTCCTACCTGTCTCTCTGATTACTGTTGCCGTAGTAACCCAGTCACTTGGAAGCTCTTTCTTACCACCCAGAGCATTTAACAGCTCCTCTCTGAATTTCTCACAACATTCTTCCTTCTTTAGCTTCCACCATTTGGTCTTCTTATCTGATTTTACTATTTTTCTCTTCTTAACAACAACAGTCATTCTACACACAACCATCCGATGCTGTCTGGCCACGCTCTCCCCTGCCACAACCTTACAGTCTCCAATCTCCCTCAGGTTTCCTCTTCTACACAGAATGTAGTCGACCTGCATACTCCTTCCTCCACTCTTATAGGTCACTCTATGTTCCTCCCTCTTTTGGAAATAGGTATTGACTATAGCCATTTCCATTCTCTTGGTAAAATCCACCACCATCTGTCCTTCCTGGTTTCTTTCCTTGACACCAAACCTACCCATCACTTCCTCATCTCCTTTGTTTCCTTCACCAACATGTCCATTCAGGTCTGCTCCGATCACCTCTCTTTCTTCCCTGGCAATACTCTCTATCACTTCATCCAAATCTTTCCAAAATGTATCTTTCTCCTCCCCATCACATCCAACCTGTGGAGCATAACCACTGACTATGTTAAGCATCAGACCTTCTACTTCTACCTTCAGGCACATCACCCTATCTGACACTCTCTTCACCTCTACTACATTATTTGCCAACTCCTCCTTCAGGACCACCCCTACTCCATTTCTCTTTATATCCACACCATGGTAAAACAGTTTGAACCCTGCTCCAATGCTGCGGGCCTTGCTGCCCTGCCACTTGGTATCTTGGACACATAAAACATCTACCTTTCTTCTCTGCATCATGTCAGCCAGCTCTCTACCTTTGCCTGTCACTGTCTCCCCACATTTAGAGTTGCAACCCTCAGTCCTACATTCTTCACTTTCCTCCTCTCCTTCTGTCTTTTGACACGTTTCCTTCCTCGGGGTCTTCAACTAACAGTAGCACAATTTCCGCCGGCACCCTGTCAACAACACCGGTGGCGGACGTTGTTAACCCGGGCCTTGACCGATTCAGTATGGTTTCACTTTGATGAACTCAGAGCTGAACAGAGCTGATTTGTATTTGATCGTTTTATTTATGATCTGCAATGTTTTTATGTTTTTCGTGTTGTACTTCATTGTCTGTGTTGCTTGTTTGTTTGTTCAGCACTTTGGTTTGGACTTGTTCCTGTTTAAAGTGCTTTATAAATAAAATGGTATGGTATGGTATGGTATGGTAACTCGCATTAGGGTTTTGGTAAAAGTGTTTTACATCGGATGCCATACCTGACACAACCCTCACCATTTACCCAGGCTTGGGACCAGCACAAGAGATACACTGGCTTGTGTTCCCTAGTGGATGGTTTCCTAATGGCAGCATGTAAAGAGAAAAAAAAGTGTCAGAGCTCCAGTGAGCAGGAGGCCGGGTTTGGACGGACCGAGACCGATCAGAGGAGTCTACGGTCGGACGGACACGTGAGCTAAGAATGCTTGGTGCACATCCTGGAAGTGTCAGAGCTCCAGAGAGCAGGAGGCCGGGTTTGGACAGACCGAGTCCGATCAGAGGAGTCTACGGTCGGATACATGAGCTGGGAACACTCGGTGAACTCTCTAGAAGTGTCAGAGCTCCAGGGATGAGGAGGCCGGGGTTGGATGGACCGAGTCCAATCAGAGGTTGCTGCTTTTGGATACATGAGCTGGGAACTGGACGGCGGTTTTACGTCGTAAACGGATTGGAGAATACAGAGTATGGATGGCGGAATACAGCGTCACCAGCATCACATCCAAGTAGGCTATTAAAGGAGACCAAATATTGGTATTATAAATTTTTATGGTATGTCTGTGGGCTATCCAGACCATGTTCATTCAATTTAATGCACAAAATAATTCTTAGATAATAAAATATCCCCTTTCTAGTTGTGCCTTTTCTCACTTCCGTTCTGAACAGGCTGTTTATGATAAGGCCACGCCCTTCAATAACTCCGCCCTCCAAAGGGGACCCTGAGTCAGACCCAGAGGCAGACGCCATTTTGGGCAGGGCAAATGAGGCGCTGACGCGTCGCGTAGGCCGCTGAGAAACATCCATAAGTTCACCCTCCATGTTAAAAACTCTTCGTTTGACTCTTCGAAAACAAGCAATAAGGCTGCAGAGTAACACACTGGCTGCTAACTGCTATACACGCTCTCTCTAGCGGGGACCGCTTTTTTCACGGACCACATCCGGCGCGGACCGGATATGGTCCGTGAGCAGTCGTCCGGTTGATTTAAGAGCCCGTAAATAAGTTTTTTCGTTGATAGATAATTAGTTATTAGCGGTACTGCATTTTAACAACAACGAAACATCGAACTCTAGTAGCCATTGTGCTGACATGAACTCAGGAAAAAAAAAACGTGACGTCTTTTATACTGAAGTGGGTGGAGCATCACCAGGGGTTGCTAGGTGAGGGGCTGGACTCAGGTTGGGGTGGGTTGTCCTGGTGCTTGTGATGTCACAAGCGCCAGGATTTGAAAACGAGACATTTATATCACTGAAAAATAAATATACTTAGAGTAAATATCCCACTGGGTGCATTTTTTGGCCCTAAGACTGTTTTTTTAAGAAGTACATAACCAAAGTTGAGTAAAAAAAAATTAACAAGTGAATTTTGCATCTGTGGTCCCCTTTAAAGGGGACCAAATATTGGTTTTATAAATTTTTGTGGTATGTCTGTGGGCTATCCAGACCATGTTCATTCAATTTAATGCACAAAATAATTCTTAGATAATAAAATATCCCCTTTCTAGTTGTGCCTTTTCTCACTTCCGTTCTGAACAGGCTGTTTATGATAAGGCCGTATACCGCATATATAAGCAATAAGGCTGCAGAGGGCTGCTAACTGCTATACACGCTCTCTCTAGCGGGGACCGCTTTTTTCACGGACCACATCCGGCGCAGACCGGATATGGTCCGTGAGCAGTCCGGTTGATTTAAGAGCCCGTAAATAAGTTTTTTCGTTGATAGATAATTAGTTATTAGCGGTACTGCATTTTAACAACAACGAAACATCGAACTCTAGTAGCCATTGTGCTGACATGAACTCAGGAAAAAAAAACGTGAGCCCAGAGTCCCCAGGGCCACCCGAACCGGACGAGCCACTCGCCCACTCCCCAGATCCGACCCAGGGGGAGAACCGGATGAGCTCCACCAGCGACCACACACA
>JBBPBX010069228.1:0-18917 GCA_038048925.1 Garcialebias charrua
TATGAAACATTGCATGTTTTCATCTGCCAAAATTGCCTGTATAGGAATTGGTATCTCTTTCATTTCAATAGTTTTCCATTTAGCATCATATTTTGGGTCGCACCAATAAATCAGTGTTCTTACTTGTGCTGCTAAATAATAATCTCTTAGAGAAGGCAACCCCCACCTCCCATTTTCTTTTCCAGTTGTAAGACCTTATATCTAATTCTAGGTTTTTTACCCTGCCAAATATATTTTGATAATAGCTTGTCCCATTCGTTGAAAACTTTTTGATTTATTTCAATTGGTAAATTTTGAAATATATATTCATTCATTCATTCAACCTGTATTTATACAGGTTAGCCTCGTTGAGCCACGGGGACTCATTTACAAGAGGAACCTGTCTCACTCACACCCAGGGTCAATTTAGAGTTACCAATCAGCCTAACATAGATATAATAATCTGGGTAGTATATTCATCTTAATTGAGTTAATTCTTGAACTAAAACTTAAAAAAGGAGTAAGATTCCATCTTACGATATCCTCTTTAATTTTCTTTATCATGGGAACATAATTATATTCAGATAATTTTTCGAGGTCCTTTGGTATAGTAATTCCTAGATACTTAAAATGATCATTGTCCCAAGCTAGGGGCTACTTATTTTGAATTTCCTGCGGTGGAGTATAATTATAGGACAGCAACTGAGTTTTGTTAATATTAATTTTGTATCATGATAACTGACCAAATTGATTGAATACTTGCATCAATGCTGGAAGAGAGTGGGTTGCTGTTTTAAATAAATTAATATATCGTCTGCATAACAAGCCAATTTATGTTCTATCCCTTTTATCATTATTCCTTTAATATCCTTATTTTGTCTTATTAATTGGGCTAGTGGTTCTAAATATAATGCAAAAAGTAACGGTGACCACGCACAACCTTGTCTTGATCCTCTTTCTAAAAGAATTCTATCTGATAGCTGTCCATTAACTTTAATTTTCACTGTGGGTTTGTTGTATAATGCCTGTATTGTTTTTATTATCGTATTATGCAATCCAAATTTATGTAGAACCCTAAAAAGAAAATTCCAGTCAACTGAATCAAATGCTTTTTCTGCATCTATACTGATAATAATAGCTTCCAGTTTATTATTTTGTATGTGATCCATAATATGTAATGTCCTCCTTACTTTATCCTGTGTTTGACGTTGGCGTATAAAGCAAGTTTGATAATTAATTATTAGGGAAGGGAGAAATTCTTCCAATCGTCTGGCCATTATAGATGTAAAAAGTTGATAATCAATTTTTAAAACAGATATCGGTCGGTATGATCTGCAATCCAATTTGTCTTTGCCTTCTTTGTGTATTACTGATATTATTGCCTCCTTCCAGCTCGGTGGTGTTTGCGCTTCTTTCAAAGTCCAATTTAATGAAGGAAGGAGGATTGGAATCAGCTCCTTCTGAAATTCCTTATAGAATTCTGCTGTATATCCATCTGACCCTGGTTATTTACATGGTTTTAATCTACTTATTGCGTTTTTTAGTTCTTTTTCTGTAATATCTGATATCATTTTTGTATTCTGTGCTTCGCTCATATGGGGTAGTTCTAGTGTGTTCAAATATTCATCAATTTCTTCTGTAGTTCCTCCAGAGATTTTTGAATATAGGGTTTTGTAAAATATTTCAAATGCTTCCTTGATGTCATTTAATTTGGTCTTTAATAATTTTGATTTGGGGTTTCTGATTTCATCCCTCATTGTAAATGTAATATTCATTTATTTTCGGAAATGCATTATTTCTGTTTCGTACCCTGGACATTCTATAAAGACATGAACCGTTTCAGGGAGATTGCTGGTGCACTTGTCACAATGTTGCATACTTTCTAATTATTTTAAGAGATTTATTAAGGCCTGTGTGTCCTATTTGATTGTACCACTGGTACATTTTCATTTTTAAATCACTTCTTGGTCTACTGCCTTCATACATCTCCTCCTACATGTCTCTGTGTGAGTGCAGCTACAGCGTGCACTCTCAGGACATGATTACCTGCAGTGTTCCCTCAGTGAGGCCTGAACTTGGAAAAAGGGCCTTCTCCTACTCCGCCACTGTTTCCTGGAATATCTTACAAAAAGATCTGAAGCTCTCGACCTTGACCTCTCTAAATGGCTTTAAGAATCTGTTTGACTCCTGGCTAGAACCAATACAGACATGTTCCTACATTTGCCTTATAATCTAGCTGTTTTGCTACTTTTACTTTTTTTTAGTTAAATTTTTTATTTTTTTTATCTGTATGCCTTTCTTATGATTGTCTATTGTTGTTGCTGTTGTCATTCTTTGTTGAATACAGGTCTCTCTTGTAAATGAGTCCTCGAGGCTCAATGGTATTAACCTGTTTAAATTGTAGTGGACATGACGAGGTCCACTGATGACCTTTACTGACCTCTCAGTAAACAGACATTTTAGTCTTTTTTAAACAAAATATTCATTCACAAAGACTATTTCTATTCTTTGATTTTGTTCTAATACAATTATAATCAGAGCATCACCTGAGTTTTTTCATGAGCAGTGTTGTACTCGACAATATGTCTTATGATTACAGATGTTATATGCTGGTTTATTCTGCACCAACGATGGTGTTCACAAACTGTGTGAAAGTTGAAGGCCCAGGTCAGAGAGGCCCGGCAGTTTTGTTTAGAAATGGAGAAGACAGTTAATCCGTTGTTTTCATGAGAATGACTCCAGCACTCTCCGTCTCCTCTAAATAATTTCTTTCCGTTTCTGACTTTCACCTTGAATCCTGGTAACGTTAAAGTGAACTCTTTGACGTGTCTATCTCCCTTCTCCTGAAGCTGACCAATCAGAAGATTGAGTTTTTCTGAGCTCAACACTTTTAGTAAAAGCGTTTTGCTTCCGTGAAGGGCTCAGAGTTGGAATGGACAGAGACCTGACAGCTCTCTGCCTTGATCGCTGATTAAGCTGCAGTCACGAGTCAAAGACTGGCTTATCAGTGGAACTTATGGATGACTCCATGAAGTTCACAGAGTAAAAGCTCTTTAGTTCTTAATGAACTTTCTCGAGGAACGCTTTATTTTGAAAACTGACCAGGACGTGCCACTGTCTTTGACGGAGAAAGCAGGCGTCACGACACGTAGAATCCATGAACACACAGAGGTACACCGGACTTCACGGGCCCAGAACCTGTGAAGCTCAGATTGCTTCTGCAACTATACCAACCCGAGACGAACGTCAAACAGGTACAGAGTTGCTGATGTTTACTGGATGTGCTATGGAGTCGAGCTGGTTCATGTACGGAGAAGTGTCAATTTCTGGTTTAAACTCAAAATAAATTAAAGCCGCAAGCAGCATTGAGGCCCTCGCAGCTTAGCGCCGCTCCGGCCTTATTGCGGCAACCGCGGGAGCTCCAGCTCGTCCGCTCGTTCGCCACCTCAAAGTCTCTCGTGTCCATCCCGCACCCGTTTGCCAGAAACAGTTAGCAAATAACAAAAACATATATGTGTTTAGAAGTGCTGACAGATTACACACAGTAAACATAATAATAATAATCATTTTATTTAAAAGCGCCTTTCATGACACCCAAGGACACTTAACAAACCAACACAGTGAATACAGAGCAAACATTATCAGCAACAAATTGAAATATAAAATACATAAAGGATACAAAATGGAAGATAAAAATACTGTAATGATCCTTAATTCTCTAATACATTTGTTATTAGTTTTTTCACTTAAAAAAGGGTCAGAGTTACCAATGAATAATTCTTCAGTTAAATAGTTCGTGCTGTTTTGTACAGGATTTGACATCAACATTTTCACACCAGATGGAATTGCATCAAAGACAATTGCAAATTCTTTTGGTAGTACTGGAAAGTTATACGTAGTTAAAAATTCACTGTAAGAGTAAGTGTTGCCGTCTTTGTTGAATAACTGATGTACATGAACTATTCCTCTGTCAAACCAATTTTTAAAGAAAATAGATTTATGTTTAAAACAAATGTCTTTGTTATTCCAGATATAGTATTTGTGTGGAGAGAAATTGTGTTTGTGAACCAGAGTCCAGCATAAAAACAGCTGTTTGTGGAAATTGGAGAGTTTGATCGGGATTTTGTCAATGTTGTAATTACACCTTAAAATAAAAGACAAACCACCCAATGCTTCAAATACATGTGTTGAAATGAAGTTCCACAAAGAGTTTGGATTTAAGAGATATCTTTTGATCCATTTAATTTTAAAGGAGGAGTTTAGAGTCTGTAAGTCTAATACATTAAACCCACCAGAGCACAGCTTATTTATCATAACATTTTTTTGAATTAGATGAACCTTTTTTTTCCAAATAAAATCAAACAATGTTTTATCCACTTTTGAAATTGCGTCCGTTTAGGCCGAGCTGGTGACGTCATGTCCACATGTTTACCAGCAGCCACCACCAGGGGGCGTCGTCACTACACAAACAAAAGGAACCTGGAGTTTCCACAAAGATTAAAAGAAACATTTCTAATAGTAATAACTACTAGATAAACTTTTCTGAAAAACAAGAAAATATTATAAATATGGTGCATTTTGATCAAATTCATTAAACAACAGCCCTGTTACACAACATTGGTAATTGGCAAACAACAATTTGGTGCATTACCACCACAAACTGGTGAGGAGGTGGACTGAAACAATGTAAACAAACAAATTAATTAATTAATTTATTAATTAATGGATAAATAACCATTCTTTCAAACAAACAATCTGTTTCAGATATTGTATTAAAACCTGAGCACCATTATCTTTTGAATTGTGCAATAATTCAACTGTATCAAAACTTTCTTTGATTTCAGTGAGACTGTTCATCAGTTGACTTCTTTCATGTCTGTATTTCTGTCAGTTCAATAACTCATGTTCTATGGTCTCATCTTCTCCACAGTAGTCACATTTATGATGCTTCCCTGTTATGAATAATGTTCTGTTCCAAATCTGAGACGTGATGTGATGTTTCCTCCTCCTGTTTCTTTCAGATCTCCTCATTTCTCCTGTTTGTTGTTGAATTCTATAAAACCATCAACCTTTTCTTTCTTCTTCCTGTTGTTTTTCCATCTTTCACTCATTTTTTTTCCTTTTTGATGCTTTTTATTTCTGCTCGACTGAGTTTTATATCTATTTCATTTAATGAATCCATATTATTGATTAATGTATTCTATAACTGTATTTGAATATAATTTTTTAATTTCCTTTCTTTCCTATTAATTTCAGATCTACTATTGGGTCTGTGAGTATCCATGGATGTATGACTGGTACATAAAATATGATGACAGTCTCCAGGGGGTTACAAACATCGAGTCAAAGAATTAGAACAACATGTTACACAAATACATTAAAGAGATACATAAAGTACAAGTTTTATGGTTTCATGTTGGTGGACTGTCTAAAAGTTTTAATATTTTGTTTGGCCTCATTTTGCACTATATTGGTCTAATCAGCTGCATTTCAAAAATGGATCCAGATTCATTTGTTGTCCACTGTTGTCGTCACTCCTTGTTAAAATCAGGTCTCTCTTGTAAATGAGTCCCCGAGGCTCAATGGGATCAACCTGTATGATTAAAGGTTGAATGAAAAAGAGCTCATAAATAATAAAAAGAGCCCCGTGTTAAAGGCCCAGAGTGTTCTGCAGAGGTGGGGACTCAAGTCACATGACTTGGACTTGAGTCAGACTCGAGTCATTAAAATCACGACTTGGGACTTGACTTGACTTGAAGCTGTTTACTTGAAAAGATTTGATATTTTATTCAAGTCAAAATTTTAACACACGTTATAAAATGGCCCCATTAATTAATTTCACTCAATTTTTTATTTTAAATAAAGGTTGAATGAAAAAGAGCTCATAAATAATACTTGCTGGTGTACACGTTGCACCGCCGTATAAGTCGCATCAGTCCAAAAATGTCTAATAAAGTGGAAAAAACATAAATAAGTCACATCTATTATGCGTCACCATGGACCACCTGGAAACGTGGGCCGGTGTTGTCAGAGAGTCAGAGAGTCTTTATTGTCATTTGCACCGCATGTAGTACATGTGATGAAAACGAGATTATGTACACAGGGTCCCAGTTACATCTAACAACAAATGCAAGAGAAAAACAGTAATAACATCTAGGATTAACTAAGAGAGACATCAGCTAGTAATACACTAAGCCCTAATGTAGTAGAAAAACATCATTATAAACAGCAGCACGAACATGAGTCTTTATGAGCAGATGGTCACAGATGAACACAGCAACAAGAAACAGATCAGCATCAGCATGATGTGATATTTTGCAGTGTTTATTCTTATTATTTATTTATTCATGAGTCTGACAGCCTCAGGGTAGAAGCTGTTCCTCAGTCTAGTGGTTCTACATTTGATGCTCCTCAACCTCCGTCCTGAGGGGAGTGGTGCAAAGAGTGAGTGTGCTGGGTGAGTGAGGTCTTTCATGATGCAGGTGGCTCTTTTCCTGCATCTGGAGGTGTAAATGTCTGTGATGGTGGGGAGACTGACTCCAACAGACTTCTGTGCAGCCTTCACCACTCTCTGTAGAGCTTTCCTCTCTGCAACTGTGCAGCCTCCATGCCACACGTTGATGCTGGAGCACAGGACGCTCTCCACTGCACACCTGTAGAACGAGGTGAGGACTGAGCTTCTCAGACCAGCTCGTCTCAGCCGTCTGAGGAAGTAGAGTCTCTGATGACCTTTCTTGATCAGGCTGGTGGTGTTGTTGCTCCAGCTGAGGTTATCATTCAAGTGTACACCCAGGTACTTGTAGCTGGAGACCACCTCCACCGCAGATCCACCTATGTACAGTGGGGTGTGGGTGTGTTTGTTCCTTCTGAAGTCCACAATCATCTCCTTCGTCTTCTTCACATTCATGTGAAGGTTATTCTCTTTGCACCAGCTCTCCAGGTGTTCCACCTCCTGTCTGTAGCTGGATTCATCATTGTCTGTGATGCATCCCACCACCGCTGTATCATCTGCAAACTTAACAATATGACAGCCTGGATGTGTGGCTGTACAATCATATGTGAGCAGAGTGAACAGAAGAGGGCTCAGCACACATCCTTGAGGAGAGCCAGTGCTGAGGGTTATGGTGGAGGAGGAGAAGTTGTGGATCTTCACGGACTGTGGTCTGTTTGTTAAGAAGTCTAGTACCCAGTTACAAATGGAGGGGCTTAGTCCAAGTGTAGATAGTTTATCTATCAGAGTTTGGGGGATCATGGTGTTGAAGGCAGATGTGAAGTCCACAAAGAGCAGACGCACGTATGAGTCCTTCTGATCCATTCTGTGCCAAAAATTGATTGGCTGCCAAAAGACGGGCGTGGGAGCGTGCACGGGAGGACTTTAACAAGAATTTAACAAGATTAACACTTAAAAACAATTCTTTGTTTGCTTGAAATTATATCAAAGGTGTGTCTCAGTTGAACTTTTCCTTAATAAATGCACTATATTGGTCTACTTAGCTGCATTTCAAAAATGGATCCAGATTCATTTGTTGTCCACTGTTGTCATCACTCCTTGTTCAAATCAGGTCTCTCTTGTAAATGAGTCCCCGAGGCTTAATGGGATCAACCTGTATAAATAAAGGTTGAATGAAAAAGAGCTCATAAATAATAAAAAGAGCCCCGTGTTAAAGGTCCAGAGTGTTCTGACCCACAGGTTGTGGTCGGGTCATGTATGAACAATGTGTGTCAGTAAAATATCAGAATAAAAACCTTTCAGTCATTCAGCTGTTTGATTGGACAGTTGCTCTGCCGAAGTGCTCTTCAGCCCAGCAGTGTGTGTTTTCCTGCTTCTACAGCGCCTCCCAGAGGACAACAGAGTGAAGAGCTGGTGTCCAGGATGGACGAGTCTTCAGGGACTTGTCCAGCTCTTTTCCTGCCTCTGCTGTCGTGGAGCTTTTTCCTCCTTTTCTTGTGAAGAAGCAGAAGCAGCTGATGGATGTGATGAGTCACGTGAGCAACATGTTCCAAAGAGATTCAGAAAAGTTCTTTCATCCCCTCATGATCATCAAGTGTTTGTAGAGAAGACAAGAAGCAGCTGAAGACAGAGGACAAACTTTCTGTCCATTCTTTCTGTCCATTGTTTCATTGAATCCAGACTTGTTGCTTTGAGTTTGCTGCTTTGGACAGTTGGACAGTGTGGACAACAAGTGGACATTAGGACGTGTCTTGTTGTCTCTAAAGCAGAGCTGTTGTGTTGTTGTGAATCAGAGCTTCAGCTGCAGCTGCTCTGTCCAAATGGAGAGTCCAAACGCTTCATGGAGCTCATTTCTCCGTCCACGTCTTCATTTTCATGCTGCTTCAGTCTTCCTGCTTTACTTCCTGTCTCTTCAGTCACATTCTTGCTGCTGTCATGTGATCACTCTGCAGGATCCATCACTTCAACATTATTGATCAGAGAAGTCAGGAGAGAAGAAGCTGCAGAGACTCACTGGAAACTTTACACTTGTTGTCACAATGTCTGTCTGTTAGCAAAATATCTCATGAACCACTGGATGAGTTGTAGTGAAACTTGCAGAAAGTCATCATTGGATGTTCGTCTACAACTGATTAGTTTTTGGAGTCAGCTGAAGTTACAATGGCTGCCACAGTTAACTGAACTTAAAAACATAAAACATGTCTATAATTCAGTTTTACAGATGTTGATGTGACATTTGGGGTGGTAGTAGCTGAGAGGAATCCCCAACACACAGTCTGAGCACTAATAGATTGTCTGAGACCTTGGTTTAAAATTCTGACATTAAAGACTTAAACTCAACTCTGTCTGTTAGCAAAATATCTCATGAACCAGTGAAGATATTTTAATGAAACTTTCCAGAGATAATCAGTGGATGTACGTCTACAACTGATTTAAGTTTTGGAGCCAACCCAGTTCTTGATGGTTGAACAGAAAACTCATGTTAGAAAACACAGAAATGTCTACAAAAAAAAATCATTAAAACTTGCTGCTGTTCAACCCCTCCTGAAAAAAACCAAACCTCGACCCATCAGTAGTATCCAACTTCAGACCTGTCTCCAGACTCCCATTTGTATCTAAACTTCTAGAGAAAATAGTTGAGTCCCAACTAAAGTGCTTCCTGGAGGTTTTTAACGACATCTTCCTATCCACAGATACTGGTGACTCTGTGTTGCTTGTCCTATTGGACCTCACATCCGCTTTCGACACCATCGACCATGAGATCCTCATTGCTAGGTTGGAGCAGTGGGTGGGCATCTCAGGATCAGCCCTAAACTGGTTCAGATCCTACCTCTCTGACAGATCCTTTTGTGTTTCCATCAATGATTTTACTTCTGCAGTGGCGGCTCTTAAATGGGGGGTTCCGCAGGGGTCCATCCTGGGTCCTCTCTTGTTCTCCTTATACCTGCTGCCACTCGGTGCTATTTTCCGGAAACACAATATACCCTTCCACTTCTACGCTGATGACTGTCAAATTTACTTCCCCCTAAGACAAAATGGTACAGGCTCTATTCAACCTCTGCTCGACTGCCTGGCTGACATCAGGGACTGGATGGCTTTAAATTTCTTAAGCTTCAACGATAAGAAGTCGGAAGCCATATTGTTCCTTCCCAATGACACAACCTCAAACCACTGCATTGACCTGTCTGCTCTACCCCTGTCCGAAAAACAAAAAGTCACAAATCTGGGAGTGATAATGGATCCTTCCATGAAACTCAACAGTCATGTAAACATGATCGTCAAATCCTGTTTTTTCCAGCTGAGGCGTCTGTCTAAGCTGAAGCCCATATTATCAAAAAACAACCTGGAGACAGTGATTCACGCATTCATTACATCTAGGCTGGATTACTGCAATTCCCTTCTGCTTGGCGTCAGTCAAGCCACCATTGCACGATTACAACTGGTTCAGAACGCAGCTGCCCGATTTTTAACCAGCACACGCAAAAGAGAGCACATTACACCAGTCTTGGCCTCCCTTCACTGGCTACCGGTTCATCTTCGAATCCAATTCAAAATTCTCATGTATGTCTACAAATCGCTGAACAGTCTCGCCCCCGCCTATCTCTCGGATCTGATACACCCATATGTCCCTCCACGTGCTTTGAGGTCAGAGGATCAGGTACTCTTAATAGTTCCAGAAACTCGCCTTAAGCGCAGGGGTGACAGGGCTTTCTCTGTAGCAGGCCCAAGACTCTGGAACGAGTTACCGCTGCTCATCAAACAGGCCCCCTCCCTCTCGGTTTTCAAATCCCGGTTAAAAACTCACTACTACTCCATTGCTTTCAATGCCAGCTGATTTGTATTGGATCGTTTTATTTATGATCTGCAATGTTTTTATGTTTTTCGTGTTGTACTTCATTGTCTGTGTTGCCTGTTGCGTGTTTGTTTGTCCAGCACTTTGTGTGGACTTGTTCCTGTTTAAAGCTTCAGTATGTAGCTTTTTTTATGAACATATTTCTTCACTCTGTCACTACCTCCTGACAGACTGATGTTAGCCAGGTAATCTCTGAAAAAAATTAAAAAAAATATTGTCCCCTTGCTTCTCCAGGTGGTAAATAAGCATTTCTAAAAAGAAAAGGTGACCCGCCATTTTCCAGCCAATAAAAACAGAGTTTGTAACCAGCCAATAAAAACAGAGCTTGAATTTGAATCAGCCAATAAAAACAGAGCTTGAATTTGAAATTCAACAGACCACAAGGGGGCAGAGCCACATATGGCTCTGAGGGGGAGGGATCAGAATGCTTTGCCTGTTGAAAATATTTCTAAGTGCTGCAGTTCTACAGAAACTGCATACTGAACCTTTAAAGTGCTTTATAAATAAAATGGTATGGTATGGTATGGTATGGTCTACAATTCAGTCAGTTTCACAGATATTTTGCTAACATTTGACAGAGATAGAGCCAAGATTATTTCATAAAACATACTCCAAGTGCCACTCAATGCACAAAATCCTTGTTTAAATCTTAGCAATGATTTTTGTGGTCAACTTTGTTTGTTAGCAAAATATCTCAATAACCGCTGGACAAAGTTTAAGGAAACTTCCAGAAAGTAATCACTGTGGGAACATTTAGAACTGATTTGACTTTGAAATCAGTCCAATTCAAGATGGCCACCACAGCTATATAACAACAGACGACACATAAATGTCTCTAACTCAGTCAGTGTTACAGATGTTGAGTCTAAATCTGAGGTGGTAGTAGCTGAGAGTCATGGAGGCTGAACTTAGAAGATCTGATCCAAACTTTTGATGCTGACACATTTCAATAAGTCAGAAGAAAATGGAGATGATGCAATAAGCCACGTTTCAACAAGTCCAATCATCAAATGAAGCATCAATTGTTTGAGCCACACAAATAAAAACATGTTGAAAGGAGCACAATGAGAAGATGATTCACACAGAAAGCTCACATGTTGTTAAACAACAGCTGCAGCTCCATCAAATGAGCAGACACCATGAAGCAGCTCATTTCAGCTGCTACATTTCAGCTGCTATTTTCCGGCTGCTACATTTTAGCTGCTTTTAGCCTTTTGGACCCTAAATAATCAACTACAAACTTCCAGTAATTCACTTTGTTGGAAACAAATTTCAGCTCTTCAGAAAAGCTCCATGTGTCCATCACTAGTGTTTGCTCCAAATGGCCTGGAAGGTTCTGGATCTATGATCAGACTGGACAACAGGAAGTAGCTGGAGCCAATCAGAGCGTCTGAAATGTGGTCACATGTAGAGGCGTGGCCAACTGGAGCCAATCAGAGCGTCTGAAATGTGGTCACATGTAGAGGCGTGGCCAACTGGAGCCAATCAGAGCGTCTGAAATGTGGTCACATGTAGAGGCGTGGCCAACTGGAGCCAATCAGAGCGTCTGAAATGTGGTCACATGTAGAGGCGTGGCCAACTGGAGCCAATCAGAGCGTCTGAAATGTGGTCACATGTAGAGGCGTGGCCAACTGGAGCCAATCAGAGCGTCTGAAATGTGGTCACATGTAGAGGCGTGGCCAACTGGAGCCAATCAGAGCGTCTGAAATGTGGTCACATGTAGAGGCGTGGCCAACTGGAGCCAATCAGAGCGTCTGAAATGTGGTCACATGTAGAGGCGTGGCCAACTGGAGCCAATCAGAGCGTCTGAAATGTGGTCACATGTAGAGGCGTGGCCAACTGGAGCCAATCAGAGCGTCTGAAATGTGGTCACATGTAGAGGCGTGGCCAACTGGAGCCAATCAGAGCGTCTGAAATGTGGTCACATGTAGAGGCGTGGCCAACTGGAGCCAATCAGAGCGTCTGAAATGTGGTCACATGTAGAGGCGTGGCCAACTGGAGCCAATCAGAGCATCTGAAATGTGGTCACATGTAGAGGCGTGGCCAACTGGAGCCAATCAGAGCATCTGAAATGTGGTCACATGTAGAGGCGTGGCCAACTGGAGCCAATCAGAGCGTCTGAAATGTGGTCACATGTAGAGGCGTGGCCAACTGGAGCCAATCAGAGCGTCTGAAATGTGGTCACATGTAGAGGCGTGGCCAACTGGAGCCAATCAGAGCGTCTGAAATGTGGTCACATGTAGAGGCGTGGCCAACTGGAGCCAATCAGAGCGTCTGAAATGTGGTCACATGTAGAGGCGTGGCCAACTGGAGCCAATCAGAGCGTCTGAAATGTGGTCACATGTAGAGGCGTGGCCAACTGGAGCCAATCAGAGCGTCTGAAATGTGGTCACATGTAGAGGCGTGGCCAACTGGAGCCAATCAGAGCATCTGAAATGTGGTCACATGTAGAGGCGTGGCCAACTGGAGCCAATCAGAGCGTCTGAAATGTGGTCACATGTAGAGGCGTGGCCAACTGGAGCCAATCAGAGCATCTGAAATGTGGTCACATGTAGAGGCGTGGCCAACTGGAGCCAATCAGAGCGTCTGAAATGTGGTCACATGTAGAGGCGTGGCCAACTGGAGCCAATCAGAGCGTCTGAAATGTGGTCACATGTAGAGGCGTGGCCAACTGGAGCCAATCAGAGCATCTGAAATGTGGTCACATGTAGAGGCGTGGCCAACTGGACACCCTTCATTTGTATTATCATGTTGTGATTTAATCTGATCTGTTCTTTAATCTAATCCAAGAAGTTCTCGATGCAGTTAGCCTCTAAACACGCTGCTCTCAGCGCAGACACATTGAATGAAGTGGTGACCTTCAAGAATTGTCTCTGACCTTCATGTTCACATGTTGTTTCTCTGTAAAAACTCCAAAGGCTTGTGTTAGAATGAAGGGGCTCAGTGTCCATGTGCTGAAGCAGTTTTGAAGGTTTCAGGCTTCACTGGACAGCAGCTGCTACATGTGACACAGAGCGCGCTCAGCACGTGCGCCTCACCTGATGCCATGAAGCATCATGGGAGGACTCTGGTTTGTTTCTTCTTGGTGGCAGCTGTGGAGCTTCTGCTGACTCATCTTTAGGCCTTTCTCCTTTTTGAAACCAGTTCTCCAGCAACGTTTGGTTTGGACTCAGTTTTCATGAAGTTAGTTTGAGAGATGCAAGAAAAGAACAGACACTGAGACAAGGCTGGGACTGATTTTCAAAATAAAATACCATGCAGACTAACAGAACCAGGAAAATAAATCAAAATCAAACTTTGTCTATTTTGATGCAGCAAATGATCCAAAGCCCGGTTCTGGTCCTCAGCCTGGTGGTTGGTCCCCCCAACCTGAACCTCCTCAGACAGAAAGTCCTTCACTTGCAGGTGAACTCACCTGGTTTGATGTAAAACTCTGAGGAGAGATGAAAGTGAACGTGTTCAGTGAGTTCACACTCCATTTAGTGTGGACAGAAGAAGAAAATCAAACATGTGGATCAGAGAAAGTGCTGACTCAACGTTCTTGGTCTCCTCTCAGAGTCTCTGAGTGTCTTTTGTCTCTGTGGACACAAAAAGACAAACTCTAAGAAGTTGTTGTTCCTGCACAGGCTCCATTTAAACACCAGCTTCATTCATGACTTGGAGTATTTCCAGTTTCAAACCAGAGCAGGAAACTGAAACCCATTTAACCTGATACAAGTGAACACAGGACACGCCTCCAAAGTGACCGGAGCAACTTTCACTACAATGTAAACTGTAAAGTTTTCTGTATTTTTGTCCTGCAGATGCAACAAGGCCCAGAATGCAGTGTGTGTCAGCATGTAGAGTTACAGTGAGAGTGATGTGAAGTTTCTAGAACAGTGTCTGCATGAGATGCTATAAATCCTTTGATGTCAGAGTTTCAGGAGCAGTGATCCACTTTGGTCTCCAACATCCTGACAAGAAACTATCACTGAGTCCACACTGAACAACAAACACACACAGGAGTTCTTCTGCAGCACAAAGCAGCAGCAACATCCTCATCTTCTCACCTACAAACATTCTGGACACTCATTCAACATCTGGAAACAGGAGGCGGAGTCAGGAGCCTACCTGAGACAGGGGGCGGGGCTTAACGAGTGCTGAGACTGGCTGCAGGACAGAAATGTGACCCCAGCGTTCAGCTGGACGCTGACAGGAACAGATCCACGTCAACAAGTTTCTCTCCTCCATCATGTGACGTCTGACACATCAGTCCAGATGTTCACCTGCAGCTCAGGTGTTCCAACAAAGTTGCAGAGCCTCGTTCTTCAGGTGGGAGGGACTCAGTGAAGAACTGAGAGTGTGGCCTGTTCCTAACAGTCTCTATATCCCTGCTCCACCTGTCTTCAGCTCCAACAAGAACCACCTCCACTAAAGCTCCAAAATAAAAGTCCAACATTAAAAACACTCCAGTGCTTTTATTGTGGTGGGAAATGATGCTGTTGTTTCAAGTGTGAACTGTGTTGAAGCTCACAGAGAATTTCTCGAATTTATCTCTCTGACACAAACTTTATTGATCCCTGCAGGAAAACAGCTTGGTACCATCTCCCAACAGAACAGGAAGCAGCTGAGTCCAAACTGAAGAAGAGTGAACATCTGATGATGTCATGGATGAACTTGTTCCACTGAGAACAAGTTTAGAGTTCTTCACTTGTGAAACATTACTTATAAATGTCAATGTGTTCTATCTGTGAGACTCTCTGTGGAGTTAGAGCAGGACTGCTCAAAGTCCGGCCCGCACACGCATCATGTGACACCAAAAACTGCAATTTATCTATAAAATCATTTTGTCCTTTTGGACTTCAGAGCTTGATGCAGATGAACTCCTTTTGAATCATTTAAGGACATTTTTATTTTGATACTTTTTAGCTTTAACAGAAACTGGATGAAAAATCTTCTTCAAATGTGTCGTATTAAGAACGTTTTTCATCTTTAATTTGTCTGTTTGTGATTTTTATTAAATTTCATGGTGAAAGAATCATAAACGTTTACTAATTTTAGTGTTTTTAAAATAAAAGTCTCTTGACTTCATCATCAATAGAGGGAAACTGGAGCCTTGAAAACCTGGAAAACCACTTTCACATTTTCCAGACATTGAAAACAGAGAATTTGAACTGATCTGATGATTAAAAGATGATTTTTCACAGATTGTGACGTGCACATGTATTAATGCTAGTATTCTGGTACCAGTGAGTCCATGTTCTGCTCCTCCAGTTTACCAGTTTGTTCCTCCTTTCATGACTCAGAGCGTTGAAGCAGCAGATCTCTCACTGCTACAATAAATCTTTGCCTCCACCTAAGCAGCTCAGCTCTGAGCGTCTTGTGACTGAAAGATCTCCTGGAATTTCAGGATTCACTCAGGGAAAAATCAGGGACTTTTATTTTGAAATGCTGTGAAGTGTGCCTTCAGTGAGACTTTGAGTGAAGAAGAATGATTTGAATGTTTTCTGTGCTTTCATGGCGTCCTCCCAGCAGCTGAGATGTAACACGTGTCTGTGTTTGTAGTTGCTGTTGTAAAGTGTGAAACAGAACAGGAGGAATGAGTGTGATGCTCTGAACACTGATGATCCTCTGCTGCAGCTTCTATCAGCTCAAATGAAGCTTCAATGTTCAACTGAGTGAATGTGAACACACTGAAGCTTCCACTCACTCACTCAGTGTGTGTCAGTGAATGAAATGTGTGTGTGCTGGCCTGCAGCTCCATGACTCCATCTAGTGGACTGATAGTAGAAGTGCAGCAGCTGATGCAGCTTCCTCTGCCTCACTCTGCTGTCTGACTGCATTCAGCTGAAGCTGAGAAGAAACAAAGAGCCAACCAGAGGAGGAGCAGCTGATCTTTTTACAGTCCCTCCCTCTAAAACCACTCTGTGTGGGGAACATGAGAGCCAGAGCAAAGGTCAGAGGTCACATCTCCAACTGTCCACCACTCTTCTCCATGTCAGAGCTCAGCACTCACTCTTTAAACAAATGTTTGATCTTTGGTGTCAAAATACCCTGATGCATGCTCAATAATCCAGGTAGAAAAATCAAAAAAAAAGCTAAGTCTGGTCCTCTGGACATTCAAAAAACAAAAAAAAAAAAAAAAAACTGTAGAAACGTTTCGTCTTTCGTCCGAAAGACTTCCTCAGTCTGAGAAGCTGTGTTCAGCTCAGTCTTATAAATAGCACCCTCCCACAGTGGATCAACCAGTTGGCTGATGACAGCCGAAACCAGCTGCTCACATGATCAAGGAGGACCATCAGCCTGACGATGGATCGTTAACACCCTGATGGTTGTTTGCTATTCACAGAGGGCTGAGTGATACTAGCAATAACAGCATTGTAAGTGGGGGACAGTTGAGAGGAACAATGGTTTGAGAGAGGAGTAAAGGAGGCCATCTTTGTGAAAAGAAACCGTCCATCATCAAACAGAGGTGAAGGCCTCCGGGTTCAACTGTCCCAAATCTGAATTTGAACCTGGACCTGGACCCAGCTGTGTGTCCTTTAAGAGCAACTGGTCAATGTTTCTTCCTCTTCAATTCAAACAAAGAGTTTCCTCCAACAACCAGTAAGTTTCTCTCAGAGTCCAGTCGAGGCTGGATGATATTAAAGATAATTGTTTTCTGTTGAACGACTTTGAGTTGATTTTTATTTCATTTCTCTGAGACTAAGTTGCTGCTTTCTGTCTGTAACTTGTTTCAAACTCTTGTTGAACAAAGAGAATAAAAGTCAAATCATGTGAGTTTTAAAGGATGCTGATTGTGTCGTGATGACAGAATCCAGCAACCAGAACCAAACTGAACCTTCAGCTCTGCTTTTTATTCTTCTCATGTTCACATGATCCATCACATGGATTTTACATGAAATGATGAACATCAGCTGCAGCTGGAGCTCATCACCGTCTCCATGGTAACAGAAACTCTCATCTGTCTCAGACTGACAGTTACAAACATCCAGGATCAAATCTCCAGTGGAAAAACCAAGACCCTCCTCTAAAACTCTGACTGACAGAGACAGAACTCCCATCACAACCAGTTTCACTGTTAGTTTCCAGAACACCAGCAACAATCTGGACTTTTTACTGGTTTTACTAGTTTTTGGTGTCAGTCCAGCCTGACTTTAAACCAGTTACAGCTGTAACTGGTTTAAAGTCTGAATGGTTTCCAGCTGATTTACATATCTCCTGAGACTGTCACACGATAATGACACACAATAATGACACACAATAATGACACACAATAATGACACACAATAATGACACACAATAATGACACACAATAATTACACACAATAATGACACACAATAATGACACACAATAATTACACACAATAATGACACACAATAATGACACACAATAACACACAATAATTACACACAATAATGACACACAATAATGACACACAATAATGACACACAATAATTACACACAATAATGACACACAATAACACACAATAATGACACACAATGACACACAATAATTACACACAATAATGACACACAATAATGACACACAATAATGACACACAATGACACACAATAATTACACACAATAATGACACACAATGACACACAATAATTACACACAATAATGACACACAATAATGACACACAATAATGACACACAATGACACACAATAATTACACACAATAATGACACACAATAATGACACACAATAAGTACACACAATAAGTACACAGTGTGTGTGTACCTCCAAACACCAAAGCTCCTCCAGATGTGTTCAGCGTGTTCAAGTAACTCGTCTTCTCCACCATGAAGTGACACTTGTCCAGATCATCTAGATCTCCCAGACCTTTGCTTTCCAACAAGGTCTTCACATGGTCCAGACCTTTGCTTTCCAACAAGGTCTTCACATGGTCCAGACCTTTGTTTTCCAACAAGGTCTTCACATGGTCCAGACCTTTGCTTTCCAACAAGGTCTTCACATGGTCCAGACCTTTGCTTTCCAACAAGGTCTTCACATGGTCCAGACCTTTGCTTTCCAACAAGGTCTTCACATGGTCCAGACCTTTGTTTTACAACAAGGTCTTCACATGGTCCAGACCTTTGTTTTACAACAAGGTCTTCACATGGTCCAGACCTTTGTTTTACAACAAGGTCTTCACATGGTCCAGACCTTTGTTTTCCAACAAGGTCTTCACATGGTCCAGACCTTTGTTTTCCAACAAGGTCTTCACATGGTCCAGACCTTTGTTTTCCAACAAGGTCTTCACATGGTCCAGACCTTTGTTTTCCAACAAGGTCTTCACATGGTCCAGACCTTTGTTTTCCAACAAGGTCTTCACATGGTCCAGACCTTTGTTTTCCAACAAGGTCTTCACATGGTCCAGACCTTTCTTTCCAAGCCCTGGCAACCAGGATGAGAGAAGCAATGGAACAGGTCATCCACCGAGACCAGACTTATTGCGTCCCCAGCAGGTCCATGGTAGATAATATCCACCTGATTCGAGATGTTTTGGAAGTCTCCAGTTCATTAGGTCTGAACACAGCGTTGGTCTCACTTGACCAAGAAAAGGCTTTTGACCGCGTTGAGCACAGCTTCCTCTGGGAAACCATGGAGAGGTTTGGATTCAGCGCTGGTTTCATAGCCAAGATT
>JBBPBX010069230.1:0-11408 GCA_038048925.1 Garcialebias charrua
TGTATGTGTATATATATATATATATATATAAATGAAGGCATTTTAAATCCTTCACACACTCTTGCAACATTGTAAACACTGTTTCTAAACTCCAGTAAAAGAGCTCAGCATGTCATGCTTTCAGCTCCCTGCCGCCTCTGCTTTGTCACCTGGAAGCGCTCTTGGCCACGCCCACTTCTCCATTCTGCACGCTGATCAGCTGCAGCAGGAAGTTTATCCTGCAGCAGTATGGGCTGCACATTTGTGCAGCAGGTGCTAAATAATTTATTTAAAATAAAAATTCCATGCCGATCGTGCGGCTCATCCGTCAATCAGCCAGTTGTGTGTCATGTCCAATCTTATTTTGAAAAACCGCGACAGAGTGAGCCTGCGATAAACGAACCGCGAGGGACTACTGTACGTTGTGCGTTCATAAAGAGGGAGGAGGTGAAGCTTGTTGGTGGTTGAAAAGACTGAACGATCGTGTGTGAGCAGCTGAAGGTTGATCATATTTTAGTTACAGAACAAAGTTCAGAAAACAAATCCCAGACCACATCTTTTCTTCTTCCTTTTCCCTAAAGCTGATAAAACACAGCAGAATTATTAAAGTGTTCGGTGTCAGACTGAACAGCTGATTCTATGACGTCCTAAACAGTTTAAAGATAAAGATGCACGAGTCCTGGATTTGTGAATATATCCTGAGGAACGATGAACATCTCAGACGGTTCTTGTCCCTCAGTTCCACCGAGCGATGGGAAAAGTTTTACTGTCTAATAATTAAACAGTCAAGTTTCAGCTTAAATTACATGAGAAAACAAGAAGAACCTAAACAACAAACCCCTCGTCGCTCAGGGAATTGAACAGTGTGTGTTTGTTGTTTTTGAGAGGAGTGTTTTTCTGGGCATGAATGTAAACTTTAATGTTTTTGATTAAAGATACTGAAGCGTGCAGGAGTTACACTGCACAGAAGAATGAAGTAGGTTTATTTTCTTATCCGAGGCAGCGCAGAGTGATGGATCCTGAAGCGTGGAGGGAGAAATGTATCCACCACCAGGTGCAGTGGTGGAGCCAGGGGGTGGCCAATGGTGGCCTTGGCCCCCATAGATTAATCTTCAGTTACCACCGTAATTCGAGGAAACTATACTTTTAAGCAATATAAAAACTAGAAAGCAGTTTCCTCTAATGACAGGACTGGTTAGTTAACATGTGATGGCAACCATATTGGATTTTGACGTGGCGACTCAGTTTTCAAAAGGAACTTTTCTTATGCCTAGATGCAGCCACACACCAAAATGGAAGTGGGCACCTCCCATATTTTTCAAGTTATCATGCTCATAACATGCATGAATAAACAGAATGAGGGTTTTCCCCCTCTTCCCTCTGCGACGTGGGACAAGCAGCAGCTGTTCGTTACCTCCAGCTCCTCTTCCGCCTGCAGCTGCCGAGCCATTTCTTCATCACTGATCAGCTCGTCCGAGTCTTGAGTTGGCTGAGGAACAGTTTTTACAGAGCTGGTTTGTTTAACACAGTAAAGAAAGAGTTAGAAAAGAGGTGGGCGGAGCAGAGAGAAGAACTCACCGCCTTTCGTTTGGTGCTGGCTACCAGCTTCTTGTCCGAGCGGTGAATCGTCCCCACGCCAAAGTAGTCGAGCACGGAGGTGGGCGTTTGTTTGGGCGGAGGAGGGGGGGCCAACTTCGGGGTCTTAGGCGCAGGAGGACTCTTCACCCCGGCTTTGGCCTGACTGGAGGAGGACTTCAAGGGAGACTGCACCTGATCTTTGCTTCCCGAGCGAGAGCTCTCTGGATCTGGCTTTGTGGTTTTGGCGGCGCCGTTCTGTTTGGAGACTTTCTTCAAGGACAGGAAGTTGTCACCGTCTGAGTCTACGAGCAGAAAGAAAAACACTTTTAATCCTAACAAAGAACATTTCGAGCAGCTGAAAGAAATATGTCCATATAAAGTCAAAGTCAAAGTCAACTTTATTGTCAGATCTGCAATATGTACAGTACAGGACATACACAGGACCGAAATTGCGTTTCTCTCAGTCCCTCGGTGCAACAGTAAACATCTAAACATTGAAACACTGAAACATATAATAATAGACATAAGCATAAAATAGTAAAACTAACACTGTCCTGAGTTTTTTTTTTTTTTTTGCATAGCGGTGCAAGAGCATGAAAATCCACACCAACTCTAAAACTAAAACATTAAACATTTAATGAACATAATACTGTCCTGAGTTTTTGCATACTAGCACAAAAAAAAGTGACTGAAACAGTAAAAATGTGGATGTGGATGAAGATGGAGACGCACCTGTTTCAGAAACGTACTGCACAGGATCCTTTTTAGGAGGTCCTGCTTTGCTGGTGGTCCCTTTCTGCTTGGAGGATTTCTTTGACTTCATCACGGGCTCCTCTTCCTCTTCTGAGTCTGAACCGAAATGAATACAAGGAGCGGAAATCAGCGATTTCGCATAAAAATCTGTTTTCTAATAATAAATGTAGAATTACTGTTAAAATCAGGCTATTTAAAAGCCCCATCAGCTGATTTTACAACCTTTGAAAAGAAGTCTTAAACAAGAAAGTTTTATTTTATGACTTCATGAAGACGTGACTTCTTTCCTCTGAGCACACGGCAGAAGAAAACTAGAAGTGAAAAGGCACGTTTCCATCAGTGAATGTATCCTGTGGGCTGCAGTAACAACAATAAATGCTAGAAGTCTTCAAGCCAACAGATAAGTTGGTTTCCCACGGCTGCAGAAATAAGAGGGTTAGCCTCGAAGCAGGACGCAGCTTCAGTCCGTCTGCACCAGAACCTGCGGAGGTCACACTGCGGTGGTGTTTAAACCAAGTTTTCAAAGAAGAGTGGAGGGAGAAATCATTGCCCCTCGCTGCCTTTAGTCCACATCAGCTCTAAATGTGTTGAACAGTCCAAAGCTCAGCCCCCGGACAAATGATCCATTAATTCAGTTACATCTCTTGTGTGGAGATTCAGACGACTGAAGGTAGACGGGGTTCCTGCGTTTATTAGCTCTCAGGGCCTTTAGCTCAGTATTTTTATGTTAAAGTGTCTTGTTGCCTTAAGGTTCAGCTCATTAAATATGTTTGTTCTGGCCTTTTGTTTTGTTGAGGCAAAAAAAAATAAAAAAAAGATAAACCTTTCAATCATGAACAGAATCAAGTCGATCAGGTTTAATTTGTGATTGTTTATAAAACTACAGTGCACATTAAGGTTCACAAGAAAACAACTGCAGGCAAACAGTGGCATTTATTTTGTTTAAAAGTTGCAATCTATTTTTAAAAAAAAATTAGCTTATTGCTTCTGATCTTTGGCCATATCTAGGAACCAGATTTGAAATCTGAATATAAAGTATGACACGCTCTGCAGCTAAAAGAACTCAGGAGCAACAAATCCTGCATAACATATGCAAATGGTAAATGGACTGTACTTATACAGAACCTATCAAGATACTCAAAGCTCTGTACAGTACACAATCTGTGCCTCATTTACACATTCACACAGCACTCTACTAGATCTGTACAAAGACTACTCAGTTAGATCACATTCATACACTGATGGGACACACATCGGAGGCAATGAGGGGTTCAGTGTCTTGCCCAGGGACACTTCAGCATGTGACTGCTGGTGGAATCAAACCCCCAGCTCTTGAATTGGAGGACGACTCTCTAACCACCCAGCCACAGCCGCCCCTCATCTGTGATGTGAGGAGAAAACAAAAATTCAAGACAACACTGTTGTCCCAGAGTAGTTTAAAGACAACTAATGATTGATTTCTTATCGGTCTCACCTGATTCTATCACTGCACGCTTCTTACGTTTTCTCTCCCTGGTCTTGCATTTCTCTTCTGCTTTGGAGCGTTTAACCTGAAAAAACACACATAATAATAATAATAAGAGGAACAGATGCTTTAGTTTGTTTTTGATATTGATAATAATTTTAAAAAGGCAGCATCTCCTTGCCTTCGTGCTCTTTTTCTTCTCTGCATCTTCATCTGAAGACAGAGACCTCTTCTTCTTCTTGTCCTTTGGCTTGGTGTTTTCACTTGGAGCAGGTTTCTGCACCGCAGGTTTACCTGACACCGGTCCAAAGAACCGCCTGATGTCCTGAACACACAACAAACAGCTGTTTACATCGCATGGTGCTAATTCAAGAAAACCCGCAGGATTATTATAAGAGGGCAATAAAAGATCAGACACAAAAATGCATTTAACCCATAATGAAATGTGTTGATGTCAGTTCAGAAGTTTTAACCAGCTGCTGTTCATTTAGCTGCAGCTAACACGTCGCAGTGACTTTCAGCAGCTCTATCACAACTTCGCACTTATTCTTTTATTTATTTATGTTGGTTTTAAATGCAGCTTCACGTCTTATTGAACAAAATCGTTTAAATGTTTACCGTACCATTTTGAAACGGCTCCCCGCAGTTTTGTCCCTGCTGCTTTGATGAGAAAAGTTACAAAATGTTTAAAAAAAAATTACAAAAAAAATCTTTCCGCTGCTTGGCGCGAGCGCGAAGCAGATTCTGTCGCTAGGAGATGACGCCTAGAAACCTGGTTGGACTGCGTCATGACGTCAGTGCGTTTTTACATTTGTGCGTCATCGAACAGGCGGGTTTTTTAAATGCCTGTACAGTGTGGCAAGCCCTTTTAACATGTTTGTTTATGTTTATGTTTATTAAATTTGTTCATTTTTTTACAGAAGAAACAATACAAGACAATCTCATTAAATGATAGTGTACAAAATGTAAAAAAATGAAAGGTAGCAGAAGGAAGAATACATCTTATTCTAAAAAAGCTAAGTCTGGTCCTCTGGACATTCAAAAAAATGAATTTGTATGTATGTATGTATTTTTTTTGAATGTCCAGAGGACCAGACTTAGCTTTTTTTGATTTTTCTACCTGGATTATTGAGCATGCATCAGAATAAATCTTATTATATCTGCCGCTTATACTTACAACAATCAGATTAAACAACAATAATCAGCCATGTAAACAATAATAATCTTCAACCAACTTTTTCAACAATCAGATTTAACAATAATAATCTTCAACCAACAGTACAAAATGACTAACTCTTTCTAATTTTCTAATTGATACAATACACATTAACAACAGTACAAAATGACTAACTCTTTCTAATTTTCTAATTGATACAATACACATTACGCTATTTCATATATTTTTTTTAACACATTTGTTTTGATCATTTTTTTAAATGTAAACATTGACTTGGCATTTTTAACTACATTCTCCAAGCCATTCCATAATCTAATTCCCTGGATTGAGGTAGAACGTCCCTTCAAACTAGTTCTGAATTGTGGTTTTACAAACAACTCTGTCCCCTTAAGATTATAACAACTTTGTCTTTTAACAAAGTGCATTTGGATATTTAAAGGTAATGCATTATTTTGAGCTCTATACATAACTGATAAAATATTATAGTCTACCAAATCATGGAACTTCAATAACTTTAGGTGATAGAATAATGTACTTGATGGATGACGGTAATGCTTTCTAGTGATAATTCTTACAGCTCTTTTCTGTAATACAAAAATAGGTTTTGTGATTGTTTTACACGCATTCCCCCAAACATCAATGCAATAGATTAAGTGTGGAACAATGATTGTGTTATACAACAAATACAGAGCTTTATCATTCAATAGGTCTCTGACTTTGTACAGTACTGCAATCGATTTAGCTATTTTTATTCTTACAGAATTTATGTGTTGTTTCCATGTCAGTTTGTCATCAATGATAACACCCAAAAACTTCACCTCACTCACTCTACAAATCTCAACATCCTCAATTTTGAGTGGAACATCAACAGTTTTCTTTTTATTACCGAATATCATGTAATTAGTTTTCTCTAGATTTAATGATAATTTATTTATTTTAAACCAAGTTTGTATCTTGACAAATTCTGTCTTTATCAATTCCAACATTTGTTCTATATCTTCACCTAAACAGAAAAAAGTGGTATCATCAGCAAAAAGTACACATTTAAGGAGTCCTGACACATTTACCAAGTCATTCACATATAAAATAAAAAGCTTTGGTCCAAGTACAGAGCCTTGGGGAACTCCACATGTGATATTACAGAGGTCAGATCTTACATCATTTATTTGTACAAATTGTTTCCTATCTTTTAAGTAGCTAGATACCCACTGTAATGCTGGTCCTCTAATACCATATTTGTTCAGTTTTTCAAGGAGAATGGTGTGATCAATAGTATCGAATGCTTTTTTTAAATCAACAAAAATACTGATACAATATTGTTTTTGATCGACAGCAGTAGTTATTTGTTCCATTAATTCCATGAGAGCCATTGATGTAGTTTTTTGCTCTAAACCCATACTGACTGTTGCTTAGAATATTTTGTTTATCTATAAATTGATCTAGTCTGTTTACAAATAGTTTTTCAAGAATTTTTGAAAACTGTGGTAATAAAATCGAACATAAAATCGGATTCGCGACACTACATTCCAGATATCTGAAATTGATTTATGTCTAGTCATATTAGTTATTTAAGATATCTTTAATTATATTTTGACTAGTCAAAATTCTTATTTGAGATATCTCTAATTACATTCTGACTAGTCTAAATGACGTCAGATTTACCATTGAGTTTAATGGAGGCTCCAAGATATAATTAAAATGAATTTTGACTAGTCATAAGTACAATTCTAGATATCTCTAAGTTAATTTTGACTAGTCATTATTTGCTTTCAAGATATCTCGATCTTAGTTCTGACTAGTCATAATGACAATTAAAGATATCTTAAATTACGTCATTATTTAAGATATCTTAATGTATTTTTAGATATCACAAATAAGGTTTTGACTAGTGCAAATTAAATTGCAGATATCTTGAAAGCAAATAACGACTAGTCAAAATTAACTTAGAGATATCTAGAATTGTACTTTCGACTAGTCAAAATTCATTTTAAGATATCTCCAAATGAATTCAAGACATCTTGAATGTTTATTCATGTGGACGGCTTTTCTAGAATTCACATTTTAACTAGTCAGAATGACGTTCAAGATATCTAGACTAATTATTTTGACTAGTCAAAATGTCACAGATTTAAATAGCATTTTGACAGAAATATTATTGTCTGCCATGTCAGGTCAGTCCAACACAACACTCGTGTTTGTAACACGATTTTTAGCGCAGCAGCTCATGCTCGAATTAAAAACACGGATGATTTATTGTTTGCAACAAGAAGACTTTTTGCAACCGTTGTCATTTGCATCAAATGTGGTATACATGAGGTGGAACGAAATTGTGAACTCAAGGCCCAAGTTACACCCAAAGATATTAAAAATATAAAAGAAAAAAGAAACAGTATACAAGTATCTAAAATATACACTAAACAATGATGTAATATAATGTGTATTAAGCAGCAGACTGAATATGTCTGTTGTGAGCAGATGGGTATAGTAGCTTAAGGTAAGAACTCAGCAGCACAAAGTGGCATTACAGTCATTTTCCTGGTTAGGGATTTTTGAGTCCAACTATAGCTTCAGGGTAGAAGCTGTTCCTCAGTCTAGTGGTTCTACACTTAATGCTCCTCAACCTCCTTCCTGAGGGGAGCGAGGCAAAAATGTGTGTGCTGGGTGAGTGGGGTCCTTCATGATGCAGGTGGCCCTTCCTGCATCTGGATGTGTATGTCTAATGGTGGTGAGGCTGACTTCAAAATCTTCTGTGCAGCCTTCACCACTCTCTGCAGAGCTTTCCTCTCTCCAGCTGTGCAGCCCCTGTACCATGTTGATGCTGGAGCACAGGATGCTCTCCACTGCACATCTGGCTGTAGAAGAGGACTGAGCTTCGTGGTGTTGCCCCAGCTGAGGTTGTCATTCAGGTGACCACCCAACCTGTAACTGGAGAGAACACTTTCACCGCAGATCCTCCATTGTTCCATTTATTTGTTTATTTATTTTGCTGTTTACACCATAAAGCGCTCAGTAAAGCTTGATGAGAATAAAAATAACTCCAGGTTCCTTTTCAGTACCATAGCTAGTCTAATGAAAAATCATATCTCTGATTCATGTAGGCCTGTCCCCCTACAACTATAAGCAGCGATGATTTCATGAGATTTTTTATAAATAAAATTATTTAAATTAGGGGGAAAAATTAAAACCAACCTTCCTAGTGTCACTTCTGGTTCCAAGTCAGATGTACGACTTTAAAAATGTCACTAGAACCTGATTTGTGTTTGGACTGTTTTTGTCCTGTTGAGCTCTCTGAATTGTCCAAAATAATTAATCCAAACCATCGACATGTCTGCTAGATCCCATCCCAACCAGGCTAATTAAAGAGGTATTCCCCCTAATTAATAACCACATCTTGGAACTGCTTAATTTGTCTCTAATAAACTATTACATACCACGGAGATCACAATATTCTACAGAGACTTGAATATGATGTTGGAATTACAGGGATGGCTCTGAATTTGTTTAAATCAGTTTATCTGACATATTCCAATTTGTACATGTAAATAATACACCAAAGTTAAGTCATGGAGATCCTCAGGGTTCAGTGCTTGGATCACTTCTCTTTACCTTATATTTGCTTCCATTAGGTAAAGTTATTAAACAACATGGGATAAATTTTCATTGTTATGCTGATGATACACAGTTCTATTGTCAGAGTCAGATAAATTCTTTATTGTTGTTCGCATCACATAGTACATATGGTGGAACAAGATTATGTACACAGGATCCCAGTTACATCCAACAATAAAATGTAAAAGAAAAACATACTACATTTTTCTGTTTAGGTGAAGATATAGAACAAATGTTGGAATTGATAAAGACAGAATTTACCAAAATACAAACTTGGTTTAAAATCAATAAATTATCATTAAATCTAGAAAAAACTAATTACATGATATTCAGTAATAAAAAGAAAACTGTTGACGTTCCACTCAAAATTGAGGGTGTTGAGATTTGCAGAGTGAGTGAGGTGAAGTTTTTGGGTGTTATTATTGATGACAAACTGACATGGAAACAACACATAAATTCTGTAAGAATAAAAATAGCTAAATCGATTGCAGTACTGTACAAGGTCAGAGACCTATTGAATGATAAAGCTCTGTATTTGTTGTATAACACAATCATTGTTCCACACTTAATCTATTGTATTGATGTTTGGGGGAAAGCGTGTAAAACAATCACAAAGCCTATTTTTGTATTACAGAAAAGAGCTGTAAGAATTATCACTAGAAAACATTATTGTCATCCATCCAGTACATTATTTTATCAACTGAAATTATTGAAATTCCATGATTTGGTTGATTATAATATTTTATCAATTATGTATAGGGCTCAAAATAACGATTTACCTTTAAATATCCAAATGAATTTTGTTAAAAGACAAAGTTGTTATAATCTTAAGGGGACAGAGATGTTTGTAAAACCACAATTCAGAACTAGCTTGAAGGGACGTTCTACCTCAATCCAGGGAATTAGATTATGGAATGGCTTGGAGAATGTAGTTAAAAATGCCAAGTCACTGTTTACATTTAAGAAAATGATCAAAAGGAATTTGTTGAAAAAATATATATGAATTAGCATAATGTGTATTGTATCAATTATTAGTTATGTATTAGTATTAGAAAATTAGAAAGAGTTAGTCATTTTGTACTGCTGGTGAAAGATTATTATTGTTTAATCTGATTGTTTGAAAAAAGGGGCAGATATAATAAGATTTATTCTTCTTTCTGCTACCTTTCATTTTTTTACATTGTGTACGTATCATTAATGGGATTGTCTTGTATTGTATTTCTTTTGTAAAAAAATGAACAAATTTAATAAACATAAACATAAAAGAAAAACAGTAATACAGTAATAAGACATGAACTAAGAAAAACATCAACTAAATAATACACCAGCTTCCCAGTCCAGCTCGTCTCATCCGTCTGAGGAAGTTGATGACCTTTCTTGATCAGACTGGTGGTATTGACCCAGCTGAGTTTGTCATTCATGTGTACACCCAAGTACTTGTAGCTGGAGACCACTTCCACTGCAGATCATCTCATGTTCAGGGGGTGTAGGTGTTTGTTCCTTCTGAAGTCCACAATCATCTCCTTTGTCTTCTTCACATTGATGTGAAGGTTTTTCTCTTTGCACCAGCTCCATTTGTCCAAGAAACCCCAATTAAACCAATCAGTTTGCTGGTGAAGATTCTCAGTCGTCCAGGACATGATGAAATCAAAAAAGGCGTTCAATACAGGATCAAAAAAGGCGTTCAATACAGGATCAAATAAAGTCCAGTTGATCCTGTATTGAACGCCTTTTTTGAAACCAATCAGTTACTTACTAAAGCATGTCTGAATAAAGACATAAAACATGGATGACCCTTAATTTTATCCTTTTGAACACAGACAAGACTGAGGTTTCAGTTTTTGGACCTGAGCATCTTATGAATAATTTTTTTAGTCTTTCTCCCTCAGATGGCATTAATCTGGCCTCCAGTTATAATGTTAGAAATCTTGGTGTTATTTTTGATCAGGACATGTCTTTTACCCCCACATTAAAAACATTACTAGAACTGCCTTCTTCCACCTGCATATCATTAAAATTAGAAACATCTAGTCTAAAAATGATGTAGAAAAACTGGTTCATGCATTTGTCACGTCTAGACTGGACTATAGCAATGTTTTATTATCTGGGTGTCCAAATCCTTCTTTAAAAAGTCTTCAGTTGATTCAAAATGCTGCTGCCAGAGTCTTAACTGGAGTTTTTATTTTATTTTATTAAAGTTTATGCAAAATTTACAAAAAAACTGGAGTTAATGGGAGAGATCATCTCTCTCCAGTTTCAGTTTCTTTACACTGGCTCCATGTCAAATCAATTCCTACAAAGCTTGCAACCACATAGCTCCACCGTATTACAGATCTTATTGTTCCATATTTTACTAACAGAGCACTTCGCTAGTTTCCAGCAGCAGAATGGGAGGAAGATCTTTCAGTTGTCAGGCTCCTCTCTCGTGGAACCAACTTCCAGTTTCTGTCCATGAGGCTGACACATTGTCCAGTTTTAAGACTGGGATTAAGACTTTCCTTTAGGGTCAGCTTATGCTGCTATAAGCTTACTGGAGGACAAATTGACGTCAGTTCCTTAAATTGTTAAAATTGAATAATTTTCATTTGATATTATTTCTATCTTAAAAGTGATTCTTGACTGCCATTGTGTATCTGTTCCTCTCAAACCCAGCAAGTCGAAGCAGATGGCCGCTTGTCCTGAGCCTGGTTCTGCTAAAGGTTTCTTCCTCATAAGGGAGTTTTTCCTTTCCACCGTCACCTTCATGCTTGCTCAAGATGAGAGTTCTGTGATAGTTATTTTCAAAGCAGTCTGCTCCTCAGATGTTAAAATTATTAGTTTTATATACGAATGTTTCTGTTCAGTGCC
>JBBPBX010069231.1:0-18917 GCA_038048925.1 Garcialebias charrua
GTATGGTTTCACTTTGGTGAACTCGCATAATGGTTTTATCAAAAGTGTTTTACATCGGATGCCCTTCCTGACTCAACCCTCACCATTTACCCGGGCTTGGGACTGGCACAAGAGATACACTGGCTTGTGCTCCCTAGTGGCTGGTTTATTTTACAAAGATATATTACAGTAGGTTAACATGAAACAAATGATGTGAACTCAGTTGGTGAAACCTCTGACTGCAAGGTGTTCATAATGCCTAACTGCTGCAGCTCTGCGGGTAGGATCATTCATTTCAGGACAAATTGAGGTTGCTGATTGGTCAGTTGCTGATGTGCCTACTGGATTGATTGACAGGTGGATCGAGAATCCGACTACCGCAAAAAAAAAATACATAGATTTTACTGGCCCATATTAAGACTGTCATATTCCATATTTATTCAATACGTTTTCAATATGTTGGCCAATATTTGAGAACTGAGTTTCCTTACAAAATCCTAATGATGGTTTCTTTATATCGGGGCGGCCGTGGCGTAGTGGTAAGGGCAGTCGTCTCCCGATCGGAAAGTTGGCGGTTCGACTCCCGGGACCCGCACCATGTCTCGTTGTGTCCTTGGGCAAGACACTTAACCCCGAGTTGCTCCCGGTAGGACTGGAAAGCACCTTGCATGGTAGTCTGCCGCCACCGGTTTATGAATGTGTGTAGCATTCAATATATGTGTAGCACTTTGAGATTTTCAGTAATGAAAAGTGCATTATAAATTGAATTAATTATTATTATTATTATTATTTTTCAGGGGTGCTGAGTTAAAATTTAAGGGTGCTTGAGCACCCTCAGAAAGAGGCAAAAATCACCACTGAATCCAGTTAATTTGTCTGATTTACCTTTAAACGGTTTATGTGTGATTTATAAGTGTATTAAGTGCAGGATCATTGCTCATTTAGTTGTTTAGTTAGTGTATCCAACACCAGGGTCAGCTGTGCCTCATCATCCTCCTCCCTGCTCCGCAGTGATTCACACATCAAATTGTTTACAAAAGCAGAGGAACTTATGCATAGTGCAAAATTTTAATTATATTTTTGTGTTTTTGAATCAAATTTCCCATGACTCTGAACTTTTAGGGGTGGAGGTCTTTATTTAAGAGCAGAAGCAGAAATGCAAAAGAACAGCTCTAATGTGAATTCAAAAAAGTTCCAGACAAAAACAGTTCTGTAGTGATATTAGGAAGCTTTGTTTAAAATTATAGTTTTATTTACCGGCGGTTATAGTTATAAAGTCACTCTTTGTTAGGCAGGTTTAAAAATGTGCAGTGTAATCCTTCAAATGCTCAGATAAGGCTGCACGCCCCCTCCTGTCCTGTCTGCTACAGACCACACAGTTGAATTACTGGTACTCCACCCGCACGGGCAATGTAGAACCAATCTGCTCATGCGTCTAACAGAAACAGAAACTTAACACTTGTACATTACAGTATATGTTGACCGGCATCAAAACTGAGTCAAAGACAAATATGTTGATTTTTCAAAATAAAAGGTTTTTTTTATTTTCTGTGCGGCCAATTACTAATTGATGCATTGAACAATACCAGTTTGCGGCCTGGGGGTTGAGGACCACTGCCCTATCTGACACTATTTTCACCTCTACTACATTCTTTGCCAACTCCTCCTTCAGGACAACCCCTTTTCATTTACCCTTCATTTATCCAGATAGTCTCATTGAGCCACGAGAACTCATTTTCAAGAGAGACCTGTTAGGGAGCAGATGGTGGGGGTTAAGGGCCTTGCTCAGGGGCCAGGGTGGGGTGAATGAGGGTGGAGGCAGGTGTAGGTGTTTCACCTTTTTCTACCCACATTATTTTATGTTGTCGGTACCGGGGCTTGATCTGGCGATCTTCCAATCACAGGCCCACCGTCTAACCACTGCACCACCACTCCCCTTACTCCATTTCTCTTTCTATCCACACCATGGTAAAACAGTTTAAACCCTGCTCCAATACTGCGAGCCTTGCTGCCCTTTCACTTGTTCTCTTGGACACGTAAAACATCTACCTTCCTTCTCTGCATCATGTCAGCCAGCTCTCTACCGTTGCCTGTCATTGTCCCCACATTAAGAGTTGCAAGCCTCAGTCCTACATTCTTCAGTTTCCTCTTCTCCCTCTGTCTCCTGACACGTTTCCTTCCTCGTGGTCTTCGACTAACTGTAGCACAATTTCCTCCAGCACCCTGTTTGTCAACAGCACGGTCATTGTTAACCGGGGCCTCAACCGATCTGGTATAGTTTCGCTTTGATGAACTCGCATTATAGTTTTGGCTAAAGTTTTTTTTTTAACGTCACATGCCATTCCTGACACAATCGTCACATTTACCTGGGCTTGGCGCTGGCACAAGAGATGCACTGTCTTGTGCTCCCTAGTGGCTGGTTTAACGTTTCCAAGAATGATGAGACAAAACTGAAAGTTTTTAGATGGTCACATCTGTTGGGTGATTTATATCTTAAATATTGTGGAAATGCATCTGCACACGTAGGAGCTTATTAGTATGGAATGTGGTGGTTGGTTGTGGTAACTTTTATTTACGGAGGGGGTCAAACCCTCTTTTCCTCCTCAGTAGTTTAAACTATAACGCCACCATAACCATAACTGCCATGTTTAAAGATAAGCTGAGTCACATGAAGTCATGGAGTGAAACTGAGGGTTGGAGTAAGGAATGACCTTAAAACTGATTCGAAGCTCCACCTAAAGAGACTTCTTTCTCTCCTGGGATTACTTCTGTCTGTCTGTTTCTCGGCTGAACCGTAATGAGAATTATTTTTCCACTAAACACTGACACACTCACCTGACGAGCGAAACCAGACACACCTTCCTCCACAGGAAAGAATGGAGACGTTCCAACACACCTGTCAATGCAGGAAATCCCATTCATCTCTCCCAGCGCCTCATTGATGATGTGTGTTGCTGTGTGTGTGTCTGTTCCTTCACTATAACAGTAACAAACACACCTAAGGGCTGCAGTTTCACCACACATCATGGACAGAGCAAAAAGACGACAAGAAGAGGATTTTTATTATTTGAAAGTTGCTGTTTGTGCATTTTGATGCGGCACTGCCAGTTTATCTTGTCTGTGTGTGTGTGTGTGTGTGTGTCACTGCAGCTGTGTAACCAGCCTGTTTGTTGACAATTCCACTCTAAACACAAACATCATTGGGTTTTAATGATCTATTATCGAACAACACACACAGATCTGAGTAAAGAGACATGCAGGCTGGCTCTGATTAATTTGGGTAATTAACACACGGATGAGATCTGGACTCAACCTGTGGCCATGCATAAATGAACGGCAGCTTGTGTCTCATCAGCAGCTGTCCAGCAGCCAGGTGGCTGAAGGGACTTCTGCACACACACACAGGCACACACACACACCTTCAGCTTTACTGCGTGGTGGTAAACCAAAGATAAGACAAGCAGCTTCTAAATCAACAGAACAGACTGAGCAGCACAAACATCACACCCAACAGACAGATTCACTGCTCATTAGAAGCTCCCCAGGCCTCCGAGCCAGTCGCTTCAAGATTAATATTTTTTTGTTTTTACTTATAGTCTTTATATTTGCTGGATTTCTCCACTTCATTTGTTTGCAGCTTACATGGTTTATTGCATGCAGAATCATTCGCTATAGGAACTTCACAATAAAATACCAATTTGGTAAGATCCAACTTCCCGTTATTTATTTATTTATTCATTTAGTTATTTTCCAGCATACACAAAGAGCTAAGTTAAACTGGATTTATTCCAGCTCACCTGCTCCCCTTCAGATAATATTTAGCCCTGGGAGTTTGTTTTATGGCAGCACGGTGGTGCAGTTGGTAGAGCTGCCGCCTCTCAGCGAGCAGGTTGCCTTGGTTCAAATCCCATCGGGGGCCTTTCTGGGTGGAGTTCGCATGTTCTTTCGGTGCATGTGTGGGTTTTCTCCAGGTACTCTGATTTCCTCCCACAGACCAAAAACATGCATGTTAGACTGATTGGTAACTCTAAATTGTCTCTAGGTGTGAGTGAGACAGTGAATGGTTGTTTGTCTCTATAGCCGTGTTTCCATCAAGGTTTCTTGATGCGCATTTTGAAGTATCGCATCAGAAAAGCTGAATGGAAACGGCACGATTCAAATTAACTTCCTCTAATTCGCAAAAAAGTTGATACGCTCGCTTGAGGTGGTTTTTGGGTTTTTCGAAACAGAGCTGATGCGCAAAACGAGAGATGGAAACAGATTTGCCGACTCAGTTCTGACGTAGCGAACATTCACGTCATGTGACTGATCAGCTGTTTCCGCTGTAACATCGCTAAAACTAGTTGGCATGACAGAATAAATACAACTTGCCCGATAGCAACACATTCCTGAAATATTCTCTCCATTTTGCCGAGATGTGTGGTTCGGTTCCTGTTTTCAACCGCTACTTCCTGTTTACTGTAGACGTGCGTAACGCTGACGTCTGACGTAATGCCGCTTTGCGTGGCCTGGTGGATTCGCTTCAAGCCAGTTGATGGAAACACTTCTGATTCGCATTAATTTTTATTTACATTTTTGCGAATTAAAAAAAATTCACTCAAAATTCGAATTGAAAATAGATGGAAACACAGTTTATGTGTCCCTGTGATGGACTGGAGACCTGTTAAGGGCGTCCCCCGCCTCTCGCACAGTGATGGCTGGACATGGCACCAGTGGCCCCCGTGACCCGAAGAGGAAGAAGCTTGTAAATATAATGGATGGATGGACGGACAGACGGACGGACGGACGGATGGATGGATGGAGTTTGTTTTACTGGTTCCAAGTGATCGGCAGAACCAAACCCATTACATGTGGGCTCTAGGGTGTTGTGTGGTGCAAATACACATAAAATTGAACAGTGTTAATAAGTTCTTCATCTGTGAAAGGTAAATCAAGTTTTGTCACGTTGCACCAGTTCACTGCTTCAGGGAAAACCAAACCTTTGTTCTCGGGGGTTCGTGACATTTCCCCAGCAGATAAAAAGCAATAACCTTTAAAAAATGATTGCTTTGAGAGCATGTAAAGTGTTTCAGCCTCATGGTAATCAGTTATTGACAGTTGTGCTTATAAGGAACATATTTTACCTATCACTTCCCAAAAAAATAAAAGTAAATAAAAAAAACGAGACTGTGAAATCTTCCCACGTTCTGAAAGTTTCATATTAAATGTGTTTCCTTTGAGGGAAACATTTTACAGTTTCCATGCTAGAAGAACACAACTTCATCAGTGCAACAACCCCATGAATGCATTTCATTCTTTTATATTAACGACTAAAATCTTTATTGTATGATGGCACTAATCAATATTCTGCACTACATAAATCTCAATACTCAACACCAATAAGATGAGGTTAGCATGTATGTATATAGTTTAATATTATTTATTGTTGTTTAGTTGCATTTTCATATTCATAGCAGTAAAAATGCCAAAGACCAGAACGAGAAAGCTTTTTGTCATAAACTAAAACGTGTTTAATTAATCAAGCTGACAAAAAATCTGAGAAGCCTATGAATCTTTATACGGAAACGTTATACCAGTTTGATGACAAAAGTGTCTTTATGTCACTGAATTTATTGAATCCTTTTCTAAAGATAATTAACAGACGTCTTAGCAATCGATCTGAAGTCTTGTTAGAGCCAAAAAGCTGCAGAGAGCCCAAGAGAAGAGTTCTGGTTCCATTTAAAAAACTACTTCAAATAAAAGTTGATTTCTACTGCACATTTAAAACCAACCATATATTGATCAAAGGACTTTACAGGGTAAATTAATCAGCATAAAGTTAGCTTCCATAAAAGACTAAAACACAATGAATTAAAATCAAATTCAAGCCAATCAATGTCAGTTAATGTTAATCTTACAAGATTAAAATCTAAAGGTTCTGCTCGAATGTGAATTTTCAGCATGGGTTTATTAAAATGTATTCAGTGGTGGGCTGTTTCCACAGATGGCTGGCGGACGTCGTCACCTTTAGTTTTGAATCTGGATACAGGAGTGTGATTATTGGACTTCAGAGCCAAAGATGGAGCGAAAAGGTGCAGAGGCCTCAGAGAGGTGAGATGATCCCATACAACTTAAACCAAAGTGTGGTGGAGAATATTTTAGGAACCTCTTAGGAAAGTGGAGCAGACACTGGTTACTGAAGATGCAAGAGTGAGAAAGACTTATCACTCTAAACAAAATCATATTTATAATCAGAATTACAAAATAAGAGAATTATTGCAGCCTTGAAATATTTAGGAAATGATCATTTTTATCGGATTCAGTCCCGTCAGAGTCAGAGAGTCAGAGAATCTTTATTGTCATTTGCACCACATGATGAAACGAGAATATGTACACAGGGTCCCAGTTACATCCAACAATAAAATGTAAAAGAAAAACAGTAACAGCATCTAAGATGTGAACTAAGAAAAACACCAACTAAAAATACACTAAGCACTAATATCATAGAAAACATTACTCCAAACAGCAGCACGAACATGAGTCTGTATGAGCAGATGGGCACGAATGAACACAACAGCAAGAAACAGATTTTTTTTGTCAGCAGCAACATGAACAGATCAGCAGCAACATGAAACAGATCAGCAGCAACATGAACAGATCAGCAGCAACATGAAACAGATCAGCAGCAACATGAAACAGATCAGCAGCAACATGAAACAGATCAGCAGCAACATGAAACAGATCAGCAGCAACATGAAACAGATCAGCAGCAACATGAAACAGATCAGCAGCAACATGAAACAGATCAGCAGCAACATGAAACAGATCAGCAGCAACATGAAACAGATCAGCAGCAACATGAAACAGATCAGCAGCAACATGAAACAGATCAGCAGCAACATGAAACAGATCAGCAGCAACATGAAACAGATCAGCAGCAACATGAAACAGATCAGCAGCAACATGAAACAGATCAGCAGCAACATGAAACAGATCAGCAGCAACATGAAACAGATCAGCAGCAACATGAACAGATCAGCAGCAACATGAAACAGATCAGCAGCAACATGAAACAGATCAGCAGCAACATGAAACAGATCAGCAGCAACATGAAACAGATCAGCAGCAACATGAAACAGATCAGCAGCAACATGAAACAGATCAGCAGCAACATGAAACAGATCAGCAGCAACATGAAACAGATCAGCAGCAACATGAAACAGATCAGCAGCAACATGAAACAGATCAGCAGCAACATGAAACAGATCAGCAGCAACATGAAACAGATCAGCAGCAACATGAAACAGATCAGCAGCAACATGAAACAGATCAGCAGCAACATGAAACAGATCAGCAGCAACATGAAACAGATCAGCAGCAACATGAAACAGATCAGCAGCAACATGAAACAGATCAGCAGCAACATGAAACAGATCAGCAGCAACATGAAACAGATCAGCAGCAACATGAAACAGATCAGCAGCAACATGAAACAGATCAGCAGCAACATGAAACAGATCAGCAGCAACATGAAACAGATCAGCAGCAACATGAAACAGATCAGCAGCAACATGAAACAGATCAGCAGCAACATGAAACAGATCAGCAGCAACATGAAACAGATCAGCAGCAACATGAAACAGATCAGCAGCAACATGAAACAGATCAGCAGCAACATGAAACAGATCAGCAGCAACATGAAACAGATCAGCAGCAACATGATGTGATTTTTTGACAGTGATTTATCCTGGTTAGATATTCATGAGTCTAACAGCCTCAGGGTAGAAGCTGTTCCTCAGTCTAGTGGTTCTATACTTAATGCTCCTAAACTCCTTCCTGAAGGAAGTGGGGCAAAAAAGTGTGTGTGCTGGGTGAGTGGGGTCCTTCATGATGCAGCTGGCCCTCTTCCTTCAGCTCCTGATGTCAAAAACATGAGCTTCAGCTCAGTGAGACAATCAAAGCTGTCATTCCTTGTCACTTTCTGGCTTCTTCCTAATGCTCTGATGTGGATTTTTTAGCTGGAGACAAAAATGACGGAACATAGTGTAAACTATTAAATGTCAATGTTAGGATGTGGTTAAAAGTGAAAAGGTTATGTTTAGGTTAAAGCTGCTGGAACTTAGACGTTAACATTTTGACCTTTGAGGCTTTGGAAACACAACAGAGTGTGTTGGTGTGTGTATGTTGTGGGGACAGGTCAGATAGGCTGAGTCTGAACGCGTCATGTGCCCTGGAGCTCGTTGCACGAGAAAACAGTCAGCCTTCGACTTTCCCCTTCAAGCTAGAGTCTCGCTGACAGCTTGCTGGCACCCAGGATTCACCAGCGGGCCTCCAACGTGTTTTGAAAAGTCTGCTGTTCTCAGTTTCCTTGCACACGTTGTGGAGGCTTGCTGTCTTTTTGCTTTGACCTTTTCCCACCAGTTGCCCCACCTCACCTGCTGAAGCTTGTGGCTCCTTCGGTCAACATAAGCGGTGGCCTTCGGTGGTGTTTTGCGTCCATCCAACTGGGAGGACACCCCAGAAAGGCCCAGGACAGGCTGTAGAGACTCAGCTGGTCTGGGAACACCTTGGAGTCCTCGCAGAAGAGCGGGAAGAGGTGGCTGTGGAAAGATGTCTGACCTCCCTGCTTAAGCTGGATTTAACAGAACTCCTGGGAATGCTTAGGGATTTTAAAACATTTTAATATTCACCTCCTGATGTGTACTTTTCAACAATCTTTGACTTTAATAAGGACCGTCAGGTTAAGGAAGTGAATTGTTCATGCAATTACTTATGTACATTAAATATATTTATTCAACTGGCATGACTTTATGGAAAATGTATTTAACTTTTGTCATTTACAATCCAACTTTTTGGAAATAACAGATTTAAAATACCAATAAAAATGTAAAACATCCAAGGAGGTGAATCATTTTTAGTAGGCACGTTTTCTGCTGAGAGATGTAATAACAAGGGTCATATATGGCTGAAACACAACAAAACAATCCGACTCAATGAACGACCTACAAATATAAAGAAACCACAAATCAATGAACGACCTACAAATATAAAGAAACCACAAATAAAAAAATAATACCAGAATCTCTGCGTTGACAGGCTTCTGGGCTTTAGTTTTCTTTAGATGTTGCAGAAAATTGTGCAAGCTGTCTGCAGATCCAGGCCCCTAACACAATTTAGTCTCTGACCTCGACAAACAACACTCTTCCTTGGTTTTCACCGAGAAAAACATCAACATCTGTTAGAGTTTATGAAGACAGATGTTTGCCTCGATCATTGGACACCTAATTCCAAACTAATTCAATTGTGTTTGAAGACTGCAGTCAACTTGCAGACGAGTTGAAAGAACCACCAACTGAGGTTTAGAGCTCTGCTACAACACAACGCTGGGAGCTGATTCACCTGAATGATTTTGTTCCAAACGCGTGGATGAAATGTAGAATATTTGAGTATTTCTAAAAACATATTTTTATGTGGATATGCAATCATTTTGTTGCTTTTTTATACCTTTAAAAAGGAGCATACCTTGAAGAAAGCGCTCACCATGCTGTGATGAGAAACTACAGAGTTGTAGCCATTTTGGTTAAACCTTTCACACAGTCTCAGTTGATGTGATACAATGATGACAACACATCACGCTATACTGTGATCACTTTCTCCACAGCTGCTGATCATTGCAATCATCCACCCTTCCACACCTGCATCTGATTTGGAAGACATGCTCTGCTGAGAATTTAAACTCCTGCCAGACGCTGGAACATTATGACTCCTTTTAACTTACCGGGTAAGTGAAAGCCGGTGAACTTATTCTTTGTGAAATTTTGACAAACCTTGTGATCATCCTTTGTACTTTAAGGCCCCATTCATATGAACACGGCGGTGGGAAACGTAGGTTTTATCGGATGGTGATTCGAGGGGAAAAAATCTGCGTTGACACAGACAGCTTTCGTTGTTTACATCTAACCACAGCAACCCCCCTGAATTCACTGTAGTTGTCATGCCAGGTCATTAGTTGAGCCTGTGAAGTTTGTACATTCTCCTAATGCACATGTGTGCTGTCTGGGACAGCTGTCTGTAAAGTCTTTCCTCTGGGCTGGAAACACAGTAACAACAAAATTTAAAGCTGGATTTAGGATATGAGTCGGCGGATTTGACACCAAGCTGGACCGCTTCGTCTAACAGCTTGACATCGGTCGCTGAGCGGACCAGAACTGATGAGGATGATGTTGGACTTCCTACTCTGGTGGTAATCAGTAGTAGGGCTTTAATAGACTACTCAAGTAATCGACAGATCGATTACTTGGGCCTCTATCGAGTTTTTTTATTTCTAGTCGAGTAGTCGTAGTGGCGTCATCATGTTGCAGTTACAGAACAGAAAATGAATCAACTTCCTGTTTGGAGCGCGTTGCAAACTGGTGTTACATCATATTCTGTGACCACCGTATATTGTGACCATAGGGGGCGGTGTTGCATGAAGTGTTGCAGGTCCCAGAATGTGGTGCAACACCGGGTCCAATGACCGAACCAGAACCAGCTTCCTCTGATGTTGTTTCACAAATAAATGGCAAAAAATATAAATCTCTAAACCTATAAAAACCTATAAACATATTAATCTCTAAAACTAAACCTAATGCGCAGCACCACAGGCGGTGGTACGGGGTGGTCAACCGCCCCACTGTTTTTAGTTTTGTTTTTGATGTGCCGCACATTTTCTTTTTCACTTTTGCAGCTTAATAATAACAACTAACAGTTTTGGTTTTCTTGTAATTTCTTTGCTGTAAGATAAATGGTAGGAGCCTAATACAGTATATGCTCCCAATGTTTTGTTGGTCTTTTTTTGTAAATAATAATTTATATATATTTTTTGCAGTTTTAATTAGTTAATTATTTTTTGCATCTTGAGATCCTATGACATCATCAACTACTCGAGCACTACTCGAGTATTATTATGTTAACATCGAGTTTTAAAATTATGTACTCGTTCAACCCCTAATCAGTAGTAATGTTTGCTTGTGTTTTCTTCGGTTACACAACAACCAAGTTTTTATTTTTCCTGTGAGGAGAAGCTGCCCTCCCACCAGAGGTGGACTGGTTCAAACAAGCTTACACATTGGCGGTGAAGGAGGATGTTGAAGAGAGAAATGTTGTATGAACTATTTATTTAAATTTCCCCTCAGTTTTTTTCCAATCTATTCAATATTTTAAGCTACATTAAGTAAAGGAGTGACAGCCTGAACAAGCCAGATAAACAACATGGCGTCAGTATCAGGATGACAGCAGAGAAGTATGTAGTCATTAATGTAGTTTAAAGTTTGGTTAACATGTTTTTAATAATGTTCGGTTTAATCATCAGTGTTTGTGTGACATAGAGTTTGTGGTGTTGAATAAATAAATAAAAATTAAACCTGATATCTTCAATTTCAACTTTAATAACGTGCAATATAATAATAATAATAATGTCTTTTCCTGTCATCTGTGTATGTTTCCCATACACAGACGAAATTCGTCTCTGCATTTAACCCAACCACCACCAGGTGGTGCAGTGAGCAGCCAGAAAGCGCCCGGGGAGCTGGAGAATTAGGTGTGCACTCATAGACACCCCAAGGTGTGTAGTGGCCGGGGCGCGAACCTGCGTCCTTCGGGTCCCAAGTCGGAAGCCCTGCCACTACACCATATGTTTCACATCGTTGTTTAAATCACATGACTTGAATTAAATAATATCCAGATACATGTAGCTTCATTACATCTCCCACCCAGTGGCGGCCCGTGAAATGTCCACCAGGGGGAGCTATTTCTCACAAATGAAAAAAAAACACGTTCCAAATTCAAATTGTGTTTATTTATCAAATGCAGATTAACACAAGGTCAACAGAACAATTAAATGCTCAGGATGAGAAGAACCAGTTTTACTCACTAAAACAACAAAGAGCAAACAAAAAATATATAAATAAATAAATTATATATAAATTATAGTACAGGTAATACAAGTTCATAATATAAATAGAATCTAGCTCTTTTTTTAAATACTGGTTCTCTTGAATATTCCTAATTTTATGAGTACTGGTTCTCTTAAATATTCCTAATTTTAAAGGTCCTAATGCACCTTAGCATACAGTATAGCATTTCACCATATAAATGTACCTTAAATGTTTCAATGTTAATAGGAGCTAGTTACTTGCAAGAAGCTTTGTTTTCATTCTCCAGTTCAATACAGTGTTAAGAAATAGTAAAACACCACCAGTGACATTTAGTATATAAAATTATTAATGTTTGATAATTTTTTATAAGCAAATTGAAATAAATGTAGCCATCAGAGCCCAATACAATAACCTGGAGGCTAGCGCTAGAATCCTAACTCCACAAACAAACAAAGAAAAAAAATCTCACCAGTTCCCACTTGCAGTCAGCTGAAGGTATTTTCCCACAAACAGAGCCATCTAAAAGTTGAGAGGCATATCAGTCAGGAATGGTAATATAATAATATAATCATGAGATAAAGGCTAGCATTAGCATGCTAGCTCCAGAAACAAACTCACCAGTTGCCACTTTTACAAAAAACAGTCAGCTGAAGGCTTTTTCACAAACAGAGACTTCTAAAAGTTGAGAGGCATATCAGTCAGAAATGGCAAATAGGCATTAGATAAAGGGCTTTCAATGATTTAAAACCTACCTGAGCCAGCCTGCTTGAGTCACTGCACGGCTCATTTCCCAAAAAAAAAAGACCGGAAGCACATGATCGGTAGGTACAGCTCACGTTGGACGTGTCCAGGGTGCAGAAATCTGCGCCCAGCATCTTCCCATTGTTTTGTAACGTCGTGGAATAACTGCGCATGCACATTTATAACGAGAGTCTATGGATAAGATTCATGCGCCCCTAGGACAGGAAATACGTCACCAATCAGAAAACGTTTTTTGAAACAAACAATATAACTCATCATTACTCATAAAATATTTATACTACACAACTAAAAACATATACAGTGTGCATATATTTAGAAATATTTTTATTTTTTATCATTTCATTTTTATTAATTTTTTTTAAGTCTTCAATGTAAAATGGTGAATAGCTCCAGAAGTTCCAGTGGGGTGGTGCCCTAGCGCCCCCTATTTGCCGGACGCCACTGCTCCCACCTCTAGCAGCACCACGTGTGAAATATACGCCATGCCTCAACAGGCTTGTTCAATCAATAGTGATATTAGAACTGGATCCGACAGGTGTCTCTTCCCAACACAGATGTCAGACACAACAGATACATCCCGGCATACAAGACCCAAAATATGTTCCAGTCGTAGATAGCACAGAAAGCAGTATAGTCCGCCACCATTGTTTTTGATAGAAAATGTCATTGGTCCACATGTGCCTGAAATATACGCCTGTAGTGTGCATGTGCTTTAACAACTCTGCGGGACATTTCACACATTCAGTGGGCTGTCTACCAGAAAACCTCCACTCTGAGAGGTGGGCTGAGAAACCTCCAGTGACTGGTGTTGTGTAAATGAACAGCTGAACCGCAGAGAGAAAGGTGCGGTTTCACTCAAAATGTGCTCAGTGTAAACAGCTCCTGAGTCCTGCTCCTCTGAGTTGTCTGTGATCTCCTCACTCCTTGTGACCTCGCCTTGCCATCATCCAGTTCTTGCAGTTGCCAAACATCAGCCTGGAACCTGCCCCAAGACATTCACCTGCCCCAAGACAGTCACCTGCCCCAAGACATTCACCTGCCCCTAGACATTCACCTGCCCCTAGACATTCACCTGCCCCAAGACAGTCAGCTGCACCTCGCACCAGCACACCACCAGCGAAGCAGGGAAGGAAGAGGGGATGGGCTGCTACAGCGGACACAGAGACCGCTGTATTGGAGAAGCGTCTCCAAGCAATTGATCGGGAAAAGGAAGACGAAGACGAAGACACACATTTCGGGGCGGTAATTGGTCACATGATCAGAGCCATACCAGAACCAGACAGACCCGAACTTCGATTTCTCATTCACCAATTGGTTTTTAACTTTAGGCAACAATATGGAAATCAGCAACCATTAACAAATGAGCAACAATTAACAAATGAGCCGACGTACACCCTGCATCTGCAGCAACTGTAATTTTTTATTAGAAGTTATTATTTAGAAGTTGTTTTTTAGAAGTGTTCATTTTGTAGATTTGTTTTTTAGACGTGTTCCTTTTTGTAGAAGTGTGCATTTTGTATTAGTGTAGTTTTTTTACAAGTGTTCATTTTACAGTAGTAAATGTTCATTTTATAGAATTGGTGTTTTTTTAAAAATGTTCGTTTTATAGAAGTGTTGTATTTGAAAACTATTCATTTTATAGTTCATTTTCTAGTAGTGTAGTTTTTTTACAAGTGTTCAATTTACAGGAGTTGTATTTCAAAGATGTTGATTTTATAGAACTGTTGTTTTTTAGAAGTTTTGTTTAAAGTGTTATTAAAGACTGTTAAAATGTCAATGCCAGTGCTTTCACCTTATTTTATAGATATACTTTTTTCACTGTTATACCACTATGCAAAAAACTCAGGACTGTATTACTGCAATTAAGCTGTAGATAAAAAAACTTCCCCATATGTATTTTTTTTATTTTACATCTCAAAGTAATTTACTTTGATACAAAAGCTCATTATTCTTCAAACAAAATGACGAACAGATGAATGTTGTTATCAATTTATTGATAGGCAATCACACATTCAACCTTCCTCTTGTTATTGTGGCCTGTTGCCAGGGCACTGAACCATCTGGTGATGAGAAGAAGTCACGCAGGTTGTTCCTCACTGCATAGGCAGTTCTTCCAGCACTCCTTGTGGCGGCAGTTCTTCTTAATGGAGTCTCCAGATCGTTTCCTGAAACCTGCCTCCATTCTCCTATACGGATGAGAAACAAGTAAAGAAATCATTAGAGTGGGTGGGTTGTATTCTACTCTTTAGATGAGCTACGGAAGAAAATAAATGTTCCGGTATGTGACTTTGTGCATGATTACCTGGTACGATGTCTCCTGATGGCGTGTCAGTGTCCACGTAGTTTGTGGGTATGTACTGCCTGGAATCGTCATTGTAGGCAAGCCAGTTGTGTAAAGCAACACATGCTTTTACCACATGGACACTTTTGGCTGGATTATATTCCATGGCGCGGCCGAACACCCTCCATCTGGATGACAAGATGCCAAAAGCGTTCTCGATTGTTCTCCGAGCCCTGCAGTGGCGGTAGTTGTACACCTGTTGCGCTTCCTCCAGATTTGAGCCTGTGCATGAAAGAATATCAAAATTATTAATAAATGCAATTTGGTTTATTTATTTTTCACCTGTTCAAAAGGAAGTTGTCGCAGAGCACGTTTCACCATCGATTTTTAGTCATAACAGCAATTATAATAGAAGTAGTAATATTACTCGTTCCCAAAGGTGAATACAGACCTTCTTCTCTCTCTCATAGCGCAGCTGTATCCCACCAAAACAACCGCATCATTTATTAATAAGCTTACCAGGATATGGACGCATAAGATTTTGATGGAGTGGAAACGCTGCATCCCCCACAAACACATGCGGACTCTCCACAGTGGTCCCAGGTAGTACAGCAGGTGGTGGAAGAGCCAGGGTACTGTTCATCAGCTGTTGCCCAAACACACTCTCCTGGAAGACGCCGCCATCACTCTGACGTCCATATGCTCCCACATCCACCATTGTGAAGCGGTAATGTGCGTCACACGCAGCCAGGAGGACGAGAGAGTGGGTCCCTTTGTAATTAAAGGGGACCACACATGCAAAATTCACTTTTTAATGTTTTTTTACTAAACTTTGGGTATTTACTTCATAAAAAAACAGTCCTTGTGCCAAAAAAATGCACCCAGTGGTTTATTTACTCTAAGTAGATTTATTTTACTGTGATGAAAACGGTTCGTTTTTGAAATAAAATGGAAGTCAATCGCGCCTGTGACGTCACAGGCGCGAGGACAACCCACCTCAAACCTGAGTCCAGCCCCTCACCTGGTTAGGCTCAACCCACTTCTGTATTAAACACATGACTGTTGTTTTTCATGATTTCATCTCATCTTTTGTTTATATGTTATTAATTTCATGTGTACAGCACTTTGTTGCAGCTGTGGTTTTTTAAATGGCTTTATAAATAAAGTATAATTGTTATTTTTATGTTTTTTAGTTCAATTTTTAGTGTATTTGCGATCTCTCCCAACGCGCCGCCGGCAAAAATTAAACGAGCATACCCCCGGCGTAGAGACCGGTTGCGACGGGACCCTCTTCTGGCGCCATGGAGCGGAGCTTCAACTGTACAGCCTTGCTGCAGCCTCGCAGCAGCCTCGCAGCAGTGAGGACCTTCCCCTTACGGATTAATTTACGGGAGACACTTGGTGAACTTTGTGTTGTCTTGACTGGAACAGCGATAACGCCCAAAGTCTCCGAGCGGAGCTGGCGAAAACCGGAAGTGGAACAAGCTAACATTAGCTTCGGATTCGGGTGGTCTAATGCTAAAAGGAGCAGCAAACTGCGGCGCGCTCAGACGGGTTTCGGTAAGTTATCTTAAGCTAGCACTAACAGTAAGTCAAATGAGTAATAAAAAAAGAGCTAATTTTAAAACAACAACACATTACAGATACTGGCTGTTACAGGGCGTAAACAGATCTTTGAAGGGCGTGGACTTCAGAACTTCTATCAGAAACCGGTCGTTCAAAACGAAAGTTAAAACTGGCAGAATTAAAAAGGGTATAATTGATTATCTAAGAATTATTTTGTGCATTAAATTGAAGGAATAGGGTCTAGATAGCACACAGAAATAACATAAAAATTAAAAAAATGCATCTGAGGTCCCCTTTAAAGTAGTCACTCCCAGATGACGGAGGGCAACGAATCCTGACTTGTTTACCATCCACTGCTCCTGATAACAAACAATAATTTCATTGTTTTGAGGTATTTATAGTATTAATAAGGACATTAATCAACAAAAGTACACAAACTGCTAACATAAAGACAAACGAACCAACCTAAAAGGTTAGGAAAATCCCAGATTCGCCAGAAATCACGTGCAATCGCTGTCCACTGATGGCCATAGGGGAAGGCTACGAAGTCCGGCTGAAGAGCTGTCCAAATGGCTTCACATACCTGAAGTACAAATATAAGTATATATAAATATATATTCCTACATATTTTTTTTCATAAACATATATATATATTCTTATATAAAGACACATATTCAGTATATATGTATTTATACACACATTTACATATATATATATATATATATAATATTTTTAATCTATTTACATATATATATATATATATATTATATATATATATATATATATATATATATACTGTATATAATGAATATTTATATACATTTATATCTACATAAACAACTACTGTAGTTCATCCGCAGCTGACTTCAACAATACACATCTACTGTATACAGATCACAGCATCATTTGTTTACTCCACGACTCACCTCCGACATTATTCTTGACACAGTTGATGTGCCCAGGCGGTAGCTGGCAGCGACACTCTGTTCAGAGCAACCAGTCGCCAAGATGCGCAGCGTGACTGCCACTCTCTGTGCAGCGAGGACAGGAGAGCGGTGGCTGCCCTGATGGAGAAGAAACGGTGCTAACCGCCCAACTAGCTCATCGAACTTGCTGGAATTCATTCTGAAATACTGGAAATGCTTCTCGCTGTCCATCATTTGCATGTCCATAACCAGAGTATTAAACTCTCCTTCTTCATCCCTGGTCTCGTTTAATGGCCTCACGTACCACCTTCTTCTTCTTCTTTTACGTTTTTTTAATAACAATAACAGGCAAACAATCTCTTCCTCTCTTCTTCTTCTTCTTCTTCTTGACGCCATTTTTTTCGCGCTGAAAAACTAGCGGAAGTGACGATACGGAGGAAATGACGTTAGAATTTGGAGCGAAAAACTAGCGGAAGTGACGATCGGAAGTGACGATACGGAGGAAATGACGTTGGAATTTGGAGCGAAAACACGAGAATCTACGCGAGAACGAAAGCCGAGCTGTAGCAGCGAAAACATACGCACAAAATACGCGCGTATACGGAGGACGCTTCAGTGTATCTCGGGCTTAAGGCTGCGAGGATGTGTGTGTGTGTGTGTGTGTGTGTGTGTGTGTGTGTGTGTATGTGTGTATATGGTTGTGAGGACCAGCAGGTAAGGAAACTGTCATCGTAAGCTTTATTTGTGGCAGTTGTACAAAGAATAGTTATTAATTAAGTTTCTTAGGTCTCCCCCACACCGAGACCATTGCTGCTCTTTTTCCGGAGACTGCTCTTTTTCCTTCCGGCGTCCACTCTGGTTCCTCGACGACTCCATTTGAGGAAGTTGTACGCGAGTGGTTGAAATGCGGACTGTGGTGTCCCCCTTTCAGTGGCACGCAGGGCGTGACGTCAGGACTGCCAGATGCTTGTCGCTGCGGTGTGACGCGACTGCCACACCGGTGGAATGGTGAACTGTATACTGTATATTTGTGGTAAACCTGTATTTATTGAAGTAATTGATTTATTGTATTTATTGAAGTAATTAAGTGTTTTGGGGTTTAAAGGGTTTTTGGGTCTGTTTATTTAGTTGGTATGAAATGAAATGAAATAAAGTAAAAAATGATGAACATGATGTACAAATAAAGAATGTTTTAAGATGTTTTAAGCTAATTGCTAATAAATTATTATGTCATATTGAACCGTTGTCCCGAATGCTTCCAAGTGTGCAAAGCGAACTTGCGTGGCCTTAAAACAATAAGGTAATATTCTCTGGGTGAAATTCCCAGGGTGGCATTGTTGTTAAACTTAACTTATTTATGCTCTCAGGGCAGGAGTAATGCCACATTTTGGCGTTGTTGGTCGAGATTTTTTTGCATTTGCTTTTTATGAACATACGGGACCAGTAGTTGTTTGAGATTTACAATATTGGTGTTTTGTGTGTTTTGCTTGTTTCTTTGGTTTATGTTTT
>JBBPBX010069232.1:0-16734 GCA_038048925.1 Garcialebias charrua
ATAGGCCCACTTATCACTCAAATAATAAATCAGTCTCTACAATCTGGTCATGTTCCACTGCCTCTAAAAACTGCCATCATTAGGCCTCTTCTGAAAAAATCTAATTTGGATCCCGACATTTTTTCTAATTACCGCCCAATTTCACACCTCCCTTTTCTGTCTAAAGTGCTGGAAAAAGCTGTTGCTGCTCAGCTGCAGGACCACCTACAACAACACTCCCTGTATGAGAAGTTCCAGTCTGGATTCAGGGCAGCTCACAGTACAGAGACTGCATTGCTGAGGGTTACCAATGATGTCCTCTTGGCTGCTGACACTGGCTCTCCCTCCATCCTTGTCCTCCTTGACCTCACTGCAGCCTTCGACACTGTGGACCATAGTATCCTCCTCCACCGTCTTCATGTGGAGGTCGGTCTCTGCGACACAGTCCTGGACTGGTTCAAATCTTTCCTCTCCAATAGGCTGGAATGTGTTAGTCTTGGCAACGCCACGTCCCAGACAGTTTGTGTCTCCTGTGGTGTCCCTCAGGGGTCGGTTCTGGGGCCCCTGCTGTTTTCCCTTTACATGCTGCCTTTAGGTCAAATTATTAATCAGTTCAACATTTCTTTTCACTGTTATGCCGACGATACACAGCTTTACATCAGGACTGGAGCATCCTCATCTTCCACCTTGTCATCTCCATCTTCACTCACTGCCCTCTCTGCCTGCCTGGAGGCAATTAGGGCATGGATGAATCAGAACTTTCTTCAATTAAACTGCTCCAAGACTGAGGCCATACTGATTGGCACCCCTCACCAGGTACAAACATCTCCTATAACAAGACTTTCCTTTTCTGGACAAGACATCCCCCTCTCCACCTCTGTTACTAATCTTGGAATAAAAATGGACTCCAATCTTACATTTGAAAATCACATTAAGCATCTGTTTAAAACTTGCTTCTTCCATCTTCGAAACATCTCCAGACTTCGCCCATCCCTAACTTTTTCCGATGCTGAGAAGCTCGTCCATGCTTTTGTCTCCTCCAGGCTCGACTACTGCAACTCCCTGTTTATTGGAATCCCTGGCAAAAACCTTCAGAAACTTCAATATATTCAAAACAGTGCAGCAAGGATCTTGTTGAGAGTTCGTAAATTTGAACATATTACGCCCATTCTCCATAACCTTCATTGGCTTCCTGTCGCCTACAGAATTCAGTACAAAACTGCTCTCATTACACATCAATGCTTACACGGAACTTCACCAGATTATCTGAAGGATATTCTCATTCCATACTCATCCACCCGTTCGCTGCGGTCACAGAACAGCAATCTCCTTCACATTCCGAGAACCAAATTAAGGACCATGGGAGACCGGGCTTTCAGTGTGGCTGCCCCCCGCCTGTGGAACTCTCTTCCTGACTGTCTAAGAGCCCCACAGTCTGTGGTTGACTTTAAGAGCGACTTGAAGACCTTTCTTTTCGACCAAGCATACTCTACCTCCTCATGATTCTACTTTTGATCTTAGCTGATATTGTTATTGATTTTAATTGTTTTATTATTTGTTTTATTGTCATTTAATTCTGTTGCTCCTTGTAGCACTTTGAGATTTTCATTAATGAAAAGTGCGTTATAAATTGAATTCATTATTATTATTATTATTATTATTATCAGTATTCTTCCCCTATAGGACAGCTGGGGTAGCAGCCATTTCCATTTAGACAACTTGGCTTCTACCTTCTCCAACACCCCTTCCCAGTTCTGTTTTTGGTAATCTTCAGTTCCCAAATAAATTCCAAGTATTTGCATGCCCACCCTCCCCCAGCTCAAACTACCAGGAAGGTTGGTAGAGAAAGAAAGAAAGAAAGAAAGAAAGAAAGAAAGAAAGAAAGAAAGAAAGAAAGAAAGAAAGAAAGAAAGAAAGAAAGAAAGAAAGAAAGAAAGAAAGAAAGAAAGAAAGAAAGAAAGAAAGAAAGAAAGAAAGAAAGAAAGACTTGACTTGACTTGACTTGACTTGACAAAACTTTTATTTTACATCATTTGGGAAATCAACAACAAAACAAGGTCCAACAAAAGGAAAAAAAACAAACATTCAGTTACAGAGACATACAGGATGGGCATTAATTCATTAAAAATTATTTACATATGTTATTTAGTTTTTTTTTGTTTGTTTTTTTTAACTCTCTCCATAATATTAAAAGGTAAGAATTAAAAACCCATCCTCCCTCAAGGAACACAAAACCTGTTTAATACCCCAGAAGTCTCGAAACGAGCCAAGGTTGCTGGTGAGGGTGTAGAAAGCATGCTCTACTTTTAAACGGGTTGCAAGTAACCCTTTAAAGCTCTCAACTACATCAGTCCATCCCCGGCCTAACATCTGGTTCTTCCTGGTCAACCAAATAGCAAGTTTTGCAACCCCAAACAGAAAATTCATTAAGGTCAGGATTTTTTTCTTGCGTACAGTGTACTTTGGACCAAAAATGAACAGAGGTAATGAAAATTCTTCCCCAAGAGCTACCACCCACTCTTCTAACAGTCCAAAGAGACCCACCAACCTTTGACATGACAGGACAAGATGTTCCAAAGTCTCTGTCTGTGCACAAAAAGGACACCCCTCCCCAGTGCTGGAGTCGAAATGAGCTCTGTGTCTGTTCGTAGCTATGAGTCCATGTATTATCCGCCATTGAAGGTCGGCCACTCGTTTTTCAACAGGGGGCTTATACAGGACCCGCCACCTACCCTTAGGGGTGCAGTCTGAAGCAAAAACCTGAGTCCACCTCGACTCCCTAGTTCCAGCCAAGGAGCGCAGGTTCAGCACCTTCACACAGCTGAGGTAGAGCTGCTTTTTTCCACACAACTTAAAATCGCCCAACTTTGGTGTTTCCATGGATAACAGCTGTCCCCTTTCTTCTTGCTGCTCCCCGAAAGCAGGACTCACTCCCAAAGAAGGAAAAACATACTCCGTGTCAGCATTCCATCCATCAGCATGAGCGTGGTCTTCAATAAAAGCTCTCAGTGGCACAGGCAGACATAGTTTTACTTCTTCCATTATCCTTCCCAGTACTCTGGAAGATTTGATGTTTGTCATGTCTCCAAGCGTGTCTACAGGGGTCTTTACCAGATGACCAAGTCTAGTAATGCCAACTTCAACAAACTTATTCCTTATAGTTGTTGAAGAAAGTGTGGATCCACTAATGGCTTTGTTGTAGAACAAAGGCTCCTCAAAAAGCCACATTCCTGGTCTGGGGTCAGGGTTGCGAATGACCTTCAGCGTCTGCCAGGCATTGAGTACAGAACGATAGAAGGGCGTAAGTCCTGTTAGGTCCATTTTAGAAGACTCCAGTAAGAAAAGCTGTTTATCCAGGCCAAGTCGTCCAGCCTTCCTCAGTAGCATTCGGGCTAGGCCTGTCCAGCGGTGACAACAGCCATACAGGAGTCTCTGTGCTGTTTGGAGTCTGAAGGTTGCCGTTCTGGAGATGATATCCACAAGGCCTTGTCCTCCCTCCACCACCGGCAGGTACAAAATTGGTGCTCTTAGCCAGTGATGACCAGACCAGAAAAAGTTCACTAGGAGCCTTTGTACATTCTCCAGAAGATTTGGAGGCGGAACCAGTACGGCAAGTCTGTGCCAGAGAGTCGAGGCAACCAGATTGTTCGCTATCAGAACTCTTCCCCTATAGGACAGCTGGGGTAGCAACCATTTCCATTTAGACAACTTGGCTCCTACCTTCTCCAACACCCCTTCCCAGTTCTGTTTTTGGTAATCTTCAGTTCCCAAATAAATTCCAAGTATTTGCATGCCCACCCTCCCCCAGCTCAAACTACCAGGAAGGTTGGGGATCCCTCCCACTTCCCATTGTCCTACCAGGCATCCATTACTTTTCCCCCAGTTCACCTTGGCTGAGGAAGCCTTTTCATTCATAGTAAGACACTTTTTTAACTCATGTACATCTTCCTGATCTTGGACAAAGATGTTTATATCATCAGCATATGCAGACACCACAATAGGAGAAATTAAAGCTGAGTTGGTCAAAGAGAAACCCTTTAGTCTACTCCTCAGTTTATTCAATAGAGGTTCAATGATTAGACTGTAAAGCTGGCCTGAAAGTGGACAGCCCTGCCTGATTCCTTGTTTAACTGGTATCGGAGAGCTCAAGCCTCCTCCCACCTTTACAGTGCAGCACGCCTCACTATACAGGAGCTTTATCCATGTCAAAAAGTTATCTCCCACCCCAAAAACTTGTAAAGTTGAAAAAAGAAAACCGTGATCTACACGATCAAAAGCTTTCTCTTGGTCAATGGTGTTGGTGCCACACCATTTACATACCTCAAACACGTCTCTTATTAAAAACAAGTTATCTAGAATAGATCTTCCAGGTACACAGTAGGACTGATCAGCGGCAATCAAGGATTCAATAAATAATTTCAGCCTGTTTGATAAAACCTTAGAGAGAATCTTATAGTCCGTACATAGAAGGGCAACTGGTCTCCAGTTCATTAAGAGAGTCAGGTCACCCTTTTTTGGCAGTAGGGAGAGAACAGCTCGCCTAGATGATGCAGGGAGCTTACCGTCGGTAAAACATTGTGTAAAAACGTCCAGAAGGTCTTGTCCGAAAACATCCCAAAAGTGTCTATAAAATTCTGGTGGTAACCCATCAATGCCTGGAGCCTTTCCAGGTGCCATCTGGGATACTGCAGCAGTCAGTTCATCTAGGGTCAGATGTGCGTTCAGGATTTCCTGATCATCTGGGGTGAGGCAAGGAAGCCCCTGCAGAAGCTCCTCGGTACTGTCCACATCACAGCTAACAGACTTGAACAAGTCAGTGTAAAAGTCCACAGCATAGTTCCTCAGTTCAGCTGGATCTGAGGTCAAGTGTCCATTTGGGAGTTTAAGGCAGATTATTTGTTTCTTCTGAGCGTTAGACCTCTCTAAGCCAAAGAAGAAGGACGTGGGTGCATCCATTTCCTGGATGTTTGTAAAACGGGCTCTGACTAAAGCCCCTTTAGCTCTCTCATGTAACAAAGAGTTCAGTTCAAGTCTTTTTGATTGAAGCGAAGTCTGTGATGTAGAAGCAGAGATGGATATATTTTCCAGATGTTTGATCTCCTCTTCCAACCTCTGCACAGTTCTCTTGATGTTAGTGGTGACACCGGAAGAATGTTGCTGGCAAAAAACCTTAATCTGGGCCTTTCCTACTTCCCACCATTGAAGAAGTGAGGGGAAATCACACTTCTTTGATTTCCAGTAAGTCCAGAACAACTTAAAGTTTTCGCAGAAAACAGAATCATGTAACATTTTTACATTAAAATGCCAAAAAGAATGTTGTCTTACAGCGGAGGAAAGAGTAAGTTCCACAGAAATTAAATGGTGATCCGAGAAACCAACATGAAACATCTGGCAATTTAAAACACGTGTGTTAATGGAACCAGAAACATAAAACCTGTCTAGCCTTGCTGCACTAACTTGACCATCAGAAACTTTAACTGCCTGCTTGACGGGTGTTTTATTCTCCAAACATCTACCAGGTCTGCTGCCTTCAGCATCTGAGATAGATAAAGTGATGATCGAATATGAGGTTCTCCTCCAGTCCTGTCTAACCTAAAATTCGTGCAGCAATTCCAGTCACCACCTAAAATTATAGTTTCGCCACAGTCAATGCTTTTTAATTTAGCGTCCAAAGTTTTAAAAATCCCCTCCCTTTCTAAGCCCTGGTTGGGAGCATAGACATTGATGAAGTGAAAAATAAAACCTATCTGCGCTTTTACCAGTATGAGTCTGCCCTTGACAAACTCAGTGCTTGACATAATTGTTACATTCAGGGCAGAAGAAAACAGAATGGCAACCCCTGCACTAGAATTTGTCCCGTGGCTAAGGGCATATTGTCCTCCCCACCATAAGCCCCATTCTATTTCATTCCCACTGTCACTGTGAGTTTCCTGCAGAAAAACTACATCCAACCTTTTTTGCGTAATAGTTTCAGATATTAATGCTCTCTTGTGTGCATCTCTTCCCCCATTTATGTTTAGAGAGGCCACCCTTAAACCACTCATGTGAAGATGGAAAAGAGCAGATGTGAGACAGATAAGAGTTACACAAAGAGAAAATGGCAAATTCTGTTTGATCATGATCTTATGTAGAAATTTTCATTTTCTTTGTCAAATTTGATTTAGCTGCCCTAGCATTTTTTCTCAACATTGTAACATGTTTTTTAAGGCGATAACGTTTTTTTTCATCTAATAAATCCAAGCTTGCAGTTTTCTGATGCATAGAGACAGACTTAATGAACTTCTCAGCATCTGGAAAATGTGCCTTGATATCAACTGGCCGTCCGTAATTTTCGTCCAGGAATTCATTAATCTCCTCCAGAGAATACAGATCGTCAGCATCAGAAAAACTGCCAGCCATAGAGAGACCGTCTGAATCAGTGTCATAATCATTTTCTTCAGCCACTTTTTCAGCCACTTTTTTAGCAACTTTTTCAGCCACTTTTTCAGCCACTTTTTCAGCCACTTTTTTAGCAACTTTTTCCATCTGATCATCTGACCTTATCACCTGCACCTCCACACTACTGGACTCAGACAGGTCTTGTTCAGGTGGTTCAATATTAGTATTCTTTGTTTTCAGTTTTGCTTTAAGAGATGTGTCAGTAACAACATTTGGGACGTCATGGCTGTTGTCAGCATCACATTTTAATCCAGCAGTTTTATCAGTCACTGCCTCATTAATTGACATTTCAGGTGTGGAGACAGCAGTGAGTGGAGCTACTGAGCTTCCCAGCTCACCCTCAGATTTTAAATTACAGTCATCGTCATGACTTGAGGACATGAAGCTGTCAGAGGGGGCGGGGGATGCACCCCCGGCCGCCGCGGAGCTGCGCACGGCCGTGGCACCCACCACCTCAGAAGCCGTGGATAAATCTGTCTCGGAGGCAGCAGGGAGAGCAGCCCCCGCCGATCCACCAGCTTCAGCAGAATCCATTACGGATTCAGCCTCGAAGCCTGTGGGAGGAGCAGCTTCAGAGCACGCGCTCCCCTCACCACCGTCTCCCCCCTCCTGAGAAGCCGCGTCTCTCACAGTGAGCCCCTATGGAAAGCCAGGGGTGGCAAAAACTCGTGAAAATTACATGCTACATCGACACGTTAATGACGTGTAAACAATGCGTTGACAACGCATTGTTTACACGTCAAATTCGCCTCGAAAAATGACGCGTAAACGACGTGTAAACAACGTGTAAACGACGTGTAAACGACGTGTAAACAACGTGTAAACAACGTGTAAACAACGCGTTAATTACGTGTCAAATACGCGTCAAAATTTCACACGCATTTGACGCGTTATCAACGTGTCAACAACGTGTAAAGTACGCGTTGTTTGGTTAAGACGTAAACAACATCTGTTTATGTCCCTCTTGGGTAACTTCACTTCCTGACGGCTTCATTCGCGTCTCTTCTCATTGGCTGTCAGGTCCAGGGCTAAACCACTTCAGCAAAACAGAGGGGTGATTCCGAGGTCTAGGCTCGGCTAAACCACTTTAACAGAGAGAGTATTGCCCAAGATAAGTATCAGCGATGTTCATCGTATCGTTGATTCCTGGTCCCCTGCTCCGACAAGCAAACTAACAAGGGATTTAAATTGTATATCTCAAGTTTCCTGCACAACTATGAGGGTAAGTAACGTTAGTTTGATCGCGTTGTGTTGTTGCTACCTGTTAGCGGCTAACGTTAGCCTATTAGCAACGCAATCTTTTTTTGTGTACTCACGTTATAGAAACAGATTGTCCACACTTAAACAAAACGGCTCATATTTTGTGATCCTTCTACAAACATGCTGCTCTTCTCAGTTTCATGCAAAAATCAGGACACAGGTGAAGTCGTTGTCAGGGCCCTGTGTCAGGTCCATGACGAAAGCTGAAGCTAGGATTGTTCAGATGACGGTTTTAAGATTGAGTTAATTACATGTCTCTGTCTGTGTCATATCTTTATCTTTACTTAACAGGGACAATTTGGGATGGGAATTGATAAGAAATTATCAATATCGATGCCTTTATCGATGTCATTTATCGATTCGATTCCTTATCAATTCTGTTATCAATTCTCATTTGGGTAATAAAATATAGTAAACCATTTGTGTTCATAAAGAATTTATTTATGGATATTTTCCCATATTTTTAGACTAATTTTTCGCTCTGATTCTTCGTTTTTCATTTTTGGCGAAAATGGTGCAGTACCAGTTTCGGCCGCTTTAGAGGCGCTGTAGGCAGCAGCCAGCAGAGGACTCAGAGAGTGAAGAGGAAGAGGGGCCACTTCCAGAAGTTTCTACTTGCTGTGTTCGAAAAAAGACTCCTTTTGTCGGACTGATGACTCTGTCGCTGCCCGCTCCCTGCTGTGGATGTAGCTGTTTTTGTTTGCAAGATACCACTCATAAACCACACCGCGGATTTTTAAATCCAGCTGATTTCACATTTGGTTCAGCTCAGGAGCCCGTCTGCTATAGTGAGGTAAGAAATATATTTTTAAGCGTTTATTTAGCTAAATTTAAAGAAACAAAGCGTCCGGTTTGACCCGCCTGGCGCCTGCATAAAAATCAGCGAACTTTTTTTTAAAATCCAGCTTATTTGAACATTTCGTTAAACTCAAGAGTACGTCTACTATTAAGTCAGCTAAGAAATATATTTTTTAAGCGTTTATTTAGCTAAATTTAAAGAAAGAAAGCGTCCGGTTTGACCCGCCTGGCGCCTGCCTAAAATTCCGCGAACTTTTTTTTTTTTAAATCCAGCTGATTTGAACATTTCGTTAAGCTCAGAAGGACGTCTGCTATGAAGTCAGCTAAGAAATATTTATTTTTTTAGACACCACCACGCCACCACCACTCGGGCGCGGCGCATGTCTGTGATGTCAGCGCTTAAATACGTCACCACCAGGAGTCTGCAGAACCGATAAGCTGAATCGTTAAGACAAGCATCCTACAATTCCATGGAATTGGACTTTTAAGAACCGGTTCTCTAACAGAACCGGTTCTCGGTTCCCATCCCTACATATACAGCATTCTCTGACTAGCCTTATCTAAGGATGCCAAATGTGCCTTATGTGCCTCACTGCATATGCCACTTTGCCTCTATACCAACATCAACTACCTCATACATATACTGTGTACATTAACTTATATGCTGCTGTGCCACTCTTTGCAAATGTCAATGCTAGAACCTTCAGTTTATTTTATAGATATACTTTTTATACTTTTTATACTACTATGCAAAAACTCAGGACAGTATTACACTTTTATTATTTCATTTTATGCTTATGTTCATTGGGTGTTTGGTGTTTCAGGGGTGTTTGGTGTTTCAGTGTTGGTGTAAATTTTCATACTTTTATACTATTATGAAAAAACTCAGGACAGTGTTACACTTTTACTATTTTATGCTTATGTTTATTAAATGTTTTAGTGTTTAGATGGTTACTGTTGCACCGAGGGACTGAGAGAAACGCAATTTCGGTCCTGTGTATGTCCTGTACATATTGCAGTTCTGACAATAAAGTTGACTTTGACTTTGACTTTGACTTAGAATAGATTCTGAATCGCCAGGACTAAGAATATTGATTCTTTAAATAGAACATTATTGGCAATAGAGCATAGATTGACAGTCTTCAGTGTAAACAACCACTGACTTTTATATTTAAAAAAAACTGTCTGATCCAGAAGTGGCAGTGATGTATTTATTTATTTATTTATTTATTTATTTTTAAATAGTGTTGTCACTAATTGTTCCAAAGTTTGGTTTTTTTGCATTGGAGGTTTTATTTATTTATCGGATGAAAACATTTCAGTCGAGAATAAAACTCAATTTTTACAAACTGAGGTTGTTCAAATAAATATCTGCTACAGGTAAGACATTATTTGTTCGTAACCTTTTCATGGAACACCATTTCTAAAGATCTGGACTATCCCTTTATGGTTAAAAAAAGGCTTTTCTATGTATGTTCCTGTAAAGTGCCCTGAGACAACTTTGTTGTGATATGGCACTATGTGAATAAACTGAATTGTAAATTGAATTTAAAAAGTTGGTATGAATTGGATATAGTTACAATAGTTATAAGGAGTCCGAATCTGAGTTAGGTTTTTATGATGTTCCAGTTGGCACAGCCATGTAAACAGTTTATCTTTCCATTTAATATAAATGTGGGGTTCCCTTTCAGTCATATTCTCTCAGTGCAACATATGCTATGGGAATTGCGCCCCCGCGCGATTACCTGAAGGAATACATTCACGCCTTTACGGCAAGGGCGTCAGCGTAGCGCCAGAGGCCCCGCCCTCTGGGTACTTAAGCCGCTGACGCCATTCAACTTTCGCTTATTGCCCTTCACCTCGCTTAAACCTGAAATACCTCTTTTCATTCATTCATTCAACCTTTATTTATACAGGCTAGCCTCGTTGAGTCACGGGGACTCATTTACAAGAGGGACCTGTCTCACTCACACCAAACAACCATCCACTCTCACACTCACACCTAGGGTCAATTTAGAGTCACCAATCAGCCTAACAAGCATGTTTTTTGGTCTGTGGGAGGAAACCGGAGTACCCGGAGGAAACCCACGCATGCACGGGGAGAACATGCAAACTCCACCCAGAAAGGCCCCGGACCGGGATTTGAACCGGCAACCTTCTCGCTGAGAGGCAGCAGCTCTACCAGTTGTGCCACCGTGCTGCCCATGACGCAGACGTCGAATACGAGGAACAGGGAGAAGACCTCTCCCGCACCCTGGTACCTGTGCTCCCGGAAACTGACTTTTCCATGCCCGTGCTCCCTCTCTTCGCGGGACTTCTCTGTTGCTTCATCGCTCAACTATAGGTGAGCTTGCTCCCTACACAGAGCGTACCGAGAATTATTCCTACGTACTGCTGGGCTAGCGAAAGCTAGTCCGGCACATTTTATCTTAACCCCAAAGGTGAGCTTGCTCCCTACACAGAGCGTACCGAGAATTATTCCTACGTACTGCTGGGCTAGCGAAAGCTAGTCCGGCACATTTTATCTTAACCCCAAAGTTTTTTCTTCTCCGCTCTCCGTAGACTGCTTCGCTCGACGGCGCTAACTGCGTCACACCGCTACCCCTGCTAATTCATAGCGGGCTAGCCAGCGAAAGCGACACGATGGAGGAGACGCCTCAAAATAAAAGAAAAAGGATTCTGGAAGGACTCGCCCGCCTTATCTCGGACATGCCTCCGGAGAAAGGAAAGCGAAAGACAAGACTTCCAAGGAAAACCAGCAGGACAGCGAGCCCAACCTCGCGCGCCTGTCCTAGCGGATACGGTTTCTCCCTCGCAGCGACGGACACCCATGAGGCCTGTCCCGTCTGCTTGGGGATGTTACACGCAAAAATGGCGCTGGATGCGCCTGATTCTTGCCCACACTGCAGCCAGATGCTGGAGGCGGTGAGGAGGCACCGGGCGGATTTTGTCGCCAAGGCCATGGGCGCCGCGGCAGCGCCAGCGGACCCGGACACCACCGAGCCCCTCACTCCCACGCCGGAGCTCGAGAACATGGCTCTGGATGACAGCACATTAGTCGCAGGGGCGACAGCTCTGATGTGCTGGCTCCCATGGTGGACTTAACAGTCGAATTCGACACCCGAGGCATGATGAACGAGGACGAGATCTCGATTTCAGCCTCGGGCGAATTTTCCGCGAATGACGCAGACGTCGAATACGAGGAACAGGGAGAAGACCTCTCCCGCACCCTGGTACCTGTGCTCCCGGAAACTGACTTTTCCATCCCTGCTCTGTTCGACCTGTGTCACAGAGCAGTGAACGCGCTGCAGATCCCATGGCCAGAACCTCCGCCTCGTCAACAGGTCACGAGGCTGGCAGGAAACTATTTTTATTCATAGCAGCAGGCCGCCACAAGGCAAAGGATGCCCGTGTTCCCGGACTTCCTCACAGAGCTGACTCGCACCTGGGCTCAGCCCAGAGCTCCCATGCCTTTACCACTCTCGCAGTTTCTCGACGTGGACGGGAGGGATGAGGTGGGGTTAGCTAACGTGCCTCAAATTGAGGACACGCTGGCATCTCACCTGGCTCCCAAGTCATCCGGGACAAAACCAACTTTCCCCAGCAAAGCGCCTGTTCAAGTTGCCGGTTCAAATCCCGGTCCGGGGCCTTTCTGGGTGGAGTTTGCATGTTCTCCCCGTGCATGTGTGGGTTTCCTCCGGGTACTCCGGTTTCCTCCCACAGACCAAAAAACATGCTTGTTAGGCTGATTGGTGACTCTAAATTGACCCTAGGTGTGAGTGTGAGAGTGGATGGTTGTTTGGTGTGAGTGAGACAGGTCCCTCTTGTAAATGAGTCCCCGTGACTCAACGAGGCTAGCCTGTATAAATAAAGGTTGAATGAATGAATGAAAAAAGCCTGTCAAGCTTCAGCTTCTCTGCTCGAAAAATGCTACAGAGCTCAGGGATTTGCGGCACGCACGATGAACGCATCCGCGTTGATGCTGGCTTACCTGTCTGAAAAACTGCAACAGCTCCAGGTAACAACGGACAAGAAAGCTGCCGCTGACTAGCTGGATGAAGCCAGCAGGGCAACATACTTTGTGTTCCGCACGATGGGGACAGCTGCTGTTGCTCAAGGCAGAGGCATGGCCGAAGTGGTCATCGCGATACGCCATCTGTGGATGACTTTAACTGATCTCCCCGAGGGACAAAAGGTGCCTTTTCTCCACCACTCGATAGAACCGACGGGATTGTTTGGGAAAGCTCTGGATCGAATTCAGACCAAGCTGGACCAGAGGCGCAAACAGGCTGAAGCTCTCCGGGTGGGCATTCCCAGGAGAACCTTCGCCCCCCCCCAGGGAGTCTGCTGGGGGCAGACCTGCGTAGCCTCGACACCGCTCAGCAACACGTGCCCCACCGCAAAAGCGACCGGCGTACGAGGACGAGCACCGGCAGAATCAACCACCTCAAACCGAACATGCTTGGATCAAAAACAGGTTTGTCCCTCACCAGGCGGTCAGACACAGGGCCTCCTCGGCGAACCGGGACACTAGACAAAAGTGTGCCTGATGAACCAGGTCCACATCCTGATTTTACACGATCACCCACCCACGCGGTATGGGGAATGATCCTTTCATGTCCAGCTTTAATTTGTAGCACGGTACAAAAAGCTGGTAACTCTGTTGCATGCACAAATCATGTTTTTCCTGCTGTGAGTGACATAAAATCAAACATGTCGTTACACTTAAGAACGAATAAAGCTCAAAAAACAGCCCATCTCTGTTTTATTGACTCTCAAAAAAATAAAATAATAATACATTCAGTAGAACGGGTCCCTCTGGCCTGCCAGCCGACATAAAGGGAGGGGGCCACTTCCTCCCTCCCTCACGGCTCACGGGGTGTTAGCCTAATCGATAAGCCCCAGCAGGGTGCCTCTGTTCCGCGTGTAGCGGACAGGTAGAGAGGCGTCTGCAAGCAGGCCCCACACCTATCACTGAGACAGGTGAGAGGGGTCACGTGCTCCAGCCCCCGCTCCGTTGTGAACCACGGGGCGGACAATACACAACCCAAGCAAACACGTGACATGTCTGCGCCCCAGGGAGGCACGCCAACAGAATCTGATGAGCCACTTTCCTGGACACCTATTCAACGACTCCCAGTAAGGGTCGGGGGGGCTACGGCAGAAGCCCACAGACGACCACAGGCTTCACACGTTTTCAAAGATGTTTGTGAGCAAACAGCTGTGTGTGTAAACAAAACAGGGCTGAATCAGATTCCTCCTCCTTTTAATCGAAGGGAACTGAGCTCTCTGTCACCAACCAATTTAAAGTCTGCCAAGCACAAAGAACCATCTCCACGTTCTCACGCTGCGGTTGTCCCATTATCTTTGATGGGCGACACGCAAAGTTCAGGCAGTGATCCTGTGGCATGTGACCATACTCACTGTGTTGATTCAGCTCTGCTCTTAAACAATATCCCCCCACCGGTTGAAACACAGACCTCCGACAGCTTGTCTGACTCCAGCGCTCTGTTGAGGCTGGAGACCAATAAACCAGACCCATCCAAGAAACGGACTGGGGTCAGGAGATCTGCTCGTTTACAAAACTCGCAGCCCCTCAGTCACATGACCCCAAACAAAAAGAGGAAAAACAGACATTCTGTTCCACTTTTGTCTAATAATGACAACAGATTGCCTCTGCCCTCGAACACTCTTGATCAGAGTAGTATGGCGGCACATCTGCAAAAAGGCCCGCTCCCTAACATTGTTGACCCTCAGGGATCACAGAATCCAGGGCCCTTGGAGGAGAACTGATTCCACCAACTGCTCTTCTTCAGGGACACACTATGTCACCAGAAGGAGCAGTCTCGCCATTTAGGCTGGGAGCTGCAAAGAATTTCAGCTTGGTGGCAGAAAGGAACAAACTGGTGGCATCAGGCCTGCCAGAAAATGTGTTAAAAACTCTTCAACATGCCCGAACTGTATCAACACAGTCTCTTTACGCACAAAAATGGCGTATTTTTGAAGCTTGGTGCACAGAAAGGAATTTTATTTCCTATTCATGTGACCTGATTCAGCTCCTGATTTTCCTTCAGGACTTACTAGAAAAAGTTTGTTGTTTCTCAACAATTAAGGTGTTCCTATCTGCAATTTCAGCCTGTCAGGAAGGCTGGGGAAACAGGACACCTGGCACGCATCCAATCATAATAAGATTTATGAAGGGCGTGCTAAGAATGAGACCACCCAGCAGGATCCTGACCCCTGGTTGGGATCTTAGTCTGGTCTTGGGGGCTCTCTGTGATCCTCCATTCGAGCCACTGAGCGAGATTAAGATAGATTTATTATCTTATAAAACCGCTCTACTCTTGGTCCTTTGCTCGGCGAAACGCGTGGGTGACCTCCATGCCTTGGCTGTACATCCAATGTGTACTAGATTCATCCCTGACGAGGTCAAAGGTCACCTTAAGGCCTAATCCTGCATATATCCCCAAGGTCTTGACTTTAAACCCTAGGAGTCTGGACTTTGATCTCTCCTCTTTTCCACCTGCTCCTGTCCTCACTCAGGAACAGGAAAGGCTGAAGGCTCTCTGCCCCGTGAGAGCTTTACGCACTTACATGCAGAGAACAGCCGAATGGAGAAAAACAAACCAACTGTTTGTGTGCTTTGCAGCACCTGCTACCAGAAAGGCCCTATCAAAGCAACGCCTCTCACACTGGGTGACTGAGGCCATAAAAAGGGCGTACAGTAGCAAAGGTCAACAGGTGCCCTCTGGAGTGCACGCTCACTCTACTTGGGGCTTGGCCACTTTGTGGTCACTGTTCAAGGGTGTACCAGTTGCAGACATTTGTGCTACGGCGAACTGGAGCTCAATAAACACTTTTGCAAAGCATTACAGTTTGGATGTTACTGCGTGTGATGTCACTCAGGCTGTTCTTTCTAACACACAGTAGAAAGTAGCCTTGAGATGCCTGCTGGTCAAGGGCAGACGTTCACACTAGCATGCATTTTACTGAGCATTTCAAGGGCGTGAATGAATTACGTTCCCATAGCATATGTTGCACCGAGAGAACATGACTGAAAGGGAACTGAAAGCTATGCACCATAACTCATGTTCCCTGAAAGAAGGGAACGAGATGCAACATATCTGGACCTTTTAATGTTGAAAGCTCCGTGAAGTGCATTTTGGAGAAATTTGGATGAGCGTCAGCGGCTTAAGTACCCAGAGTGCGGGGCCTCTGGCGCTATTCTGACGCCCTTGCCGTAAAGGCGTGAATGTATTCCTTCAGGTAATCGCGCAGGGGCGCAATTCCCATAGCATATGTTGCACCTCGTTCCCTTCCTTCAGGGAACATGAGTTATGGTGCATAACTTTCAGATTCTAAACCAACTTCAGACCTCTTCATGGTCATCTGAGGTCCACAATACTCTGACTCATTTTGGGAGTTAGCAGTGGTGGAGAAAGTACTCAAACACTGCACTTAAGTAAAAGTACAAACAGACAGACAAAAATATATTCTAGTAAAAGTAGAAGTACTACATTAATGTTTTTACTTAAGTAAAATAACTTAAAGTATTAAAAGTAAAAGCACTTGCTGAATGTATTACCTAATGCAATGGTCAACAATATCATTACGCGTACCTACCTTATGTATATTTTCTGAGGTTACCTCAGTACTTTTATCATTATGATTCCAAAAGTTAGGGTTCTCTAAGGTTAGCCGACTAGGTATACCAGTACTGTACATTTTGTTAGATGAGTGTTCCCTCAGGGATACAAAGCTCAACATAATTATTGGAGTGTCTGTGTGGGTGATTGGGCAGCTCATACATCTGAATGCATCTCTGGGCTCTGTGCATATGAGGAAACTTCAGGAAGGCCCAGATTAGCATTTTGCTGCTATGATTAGCATTTTCTTCTCATTCAGCTAATGGTTGGTTTTTAGTGAATATTCTACTGACTCTCAATTACCAAATGAGTCAGTGCAGTCGGACAGCGAGCACACTGACCACCTTTCCAGCATCGTGTTCTACCTGTAAAATATGCAACACGGTAGTCCCTCACTACTTTGCAATTCAACTTTAGCGAACTCACTCTGTCATGGTTTTACGTACAGTACTGCAGGTGATAATTTCCAAAAACTATACACACACACACATATATATATATATATATATATATATATATATATATATATATATATATATATATATATATATATATATATATATATATATATATATATATATATATATATATATATATATATATATATATATAT